>JANJGN010001199.1:175000-176441 GCA_026770705.1 Isurus oxyrinchus | reverse complement strand
GGGGGTGGAGGGGAGGTTGGGGTGCGTGGAGGGGGGTTTGGGGGGTGGGGGGGAGGGGAGGAGGGAGAGAGGGTGGGGGAGGGGAGGAGGGAGGGAGGGAGAGTGGGGGGGGAGGGAGGGGGGGTGGGGGGGGGGAGGGAGGGAGGGGTGTGGGGCGAGGGGGGGAGGGACGGAGGGAGGGAGAGTGGGGTGGGGGGGGAGGGAGAGGGGGGTGGGGGGGAGGGAGGGAGGGGGGTGGTGGGGGGGGGAGGGAGGAGGGAGGGGGGGGTGGGAGGGAGGGAGGGGTGGGCGGGGGGAGGGAGGGGGTTGGTGGGGGTAGGGAAGGGATGGGTTGGGGGGAGGGGTGGGGGGAGGGAGGGGGGAGGGGTGGGGGGGAGGGAGGGGGGAGGGGGGTGGGCGGTGGGGGGGAGGGAGGGGGGAGGAGTGGGGGGAGGGAGGGGATGGGTTGGGGGGAGGGGTGGGGGGAGGGAGGGGGAGGGGGTGGGCGGGAGGGAGGGGGTGGGTGGGAGTGGGGACAGGGATGGGTTGGGGGAAGGGGGTGGGGTGGAAGGAGGGGTGGGAGGGAGGGGGTGGGGAGGGGTGGTGTGGGGTGGGGGGGGTTGGGAGGGTGTGGGTTGGGGGGGGTGGGAGGGAGGGGAGCGGGGAGGGAGGGGTGGGGAGAGAGGGGAGGGAGGGGTGGGGAGAGAGGGGAGGGTGAGGAGGGGAGGGAGGGGAGGGGGTGGGAGGGAGGGAGGTGTGGGGGAGGGAGGGGAGGGGTGGGGGTGGGAGGGAGGTGTGGGGGGGGTGCAGGGAGGGAGGGGAGGGGTGGGGGTGGGAGGGAGGTGGTGGGGGGGCAGGGAGGGAGGGGTGGGGGGAGAGAGGGGGGTGAGGGATGGACGGGGAGGGGGGAGGGAGTGTCGGAGTGAGAGGAGGGAGGGAGGGAGAGATGGGTGAGAGGGGGGAGGGAGGAGGAGGGAAACAGGGGGAGCTAGGGGAGAGGGGAGGGAGAGAGGGGTGGAGAGAGGGGTCGGGGGAGAGGTGGGGTGGAGGGATGGTTGGGGGGAGGGTTGGGGGTAGGGGGCAGGGCTGGGGGGTAGGGAGGGGTGGGTTGGAGGGATGGAGGGAGGGGCGGGGGAGGGGGGAGGGAGGGAGGGGTCGGGGTAGGGAGGAGGGGTGGGGGAGGAAGGGGAGGGGTGGGCGAGAGGGTTAGGAGAGAGGGGAGAGGTGGGGGGGGAGAGAGGGAGGGGTGGGGGGGAGACAGGGAGGGGTGGAGAGGGAGGGGTGAAGAGGGAGGGGGAGAGAGGTGGGGGGGGGGGAGAGGGGGAGGGGTGGAGAGGAAGGGGTGGGGAGGGAGGGAGGAGAGATGTGGAGAGGGGGGAGAGGGGAGTGAGTTGGGGTGGGAGAGAGGGAGGGGGAGTGCCGGGGGGAGGGAGAGGGAGAGGGAGGGGAGTGCCGGGGGAGG
>JANJGN010001199.1:125000-172500 GCA_026770705.1 Isurus oxyrinchus | reverse complement strand
GACAGATAGAGACAGAGAGAGAGAGAGAGAGAGACAGAGAGAGAGAGAGTGACAGAGACAGAGAGAGACAGAGACAGAGAGAGAGAGAGACACAGATAGAGACATAGAGAGAGAGAGAGAGACAGAGACAGAGAGAGAGAGAGACACAGATAGAGACATAGAGAGAGAGAGAGAGCTGCCACAAGCTGCAGATAGGGATGCTGAACCAGTGGAGCTGTCACTGTGCCCAGTCCTGACAGGGACCTGGCCCTGCAGTGCCACAGTCAGTTCAGTTTGTGTAATAGCACCAAAAAATCTACATGGTAGCAAAGCATTCGGCCCATCAAATTGCTTTTTGCTCAGAAATATCAGTCATCCCACTGTCCCTCTCTCTCCCCATAGCCCTGTATCAATCCCAAACTAATTCCACTGCCCCGCTCTCTCCCCATAGCCCTGTGTCAATCCCCAAACTAATCCCACTGCCACGCTCTCTCCCCATAGCCCTGTATCAATCCCA
Source organism: Isurus oxyrinchus (assembly GCA_026770705.1). Lineage (NCBI taxonomy): Eukaryota > Metazoa > Chordata > Chondrichthyes > Lamniformes > Lamnidae > Isurus > Isurus oxyrinchus. The sequence continues at coordinate 172,004 of JANJGN010001199.1, read as the reverse complement.
AACTAATCCCACTGTCCCGCTCTCACCCCATAGCCCTGTATCAATCCCCAAACTAATCCCACTGCCCCGCTCTCTCTGCTTCAATGACTCCAAGTTCCCTCAAGAGATCGCTGCTTGAACCATTAACTATGAATAACTATTTTATGCCCCAACAGCCCTCTGTCTTGGTAGGAAGTTGCAGAGGAAGATCCCACAGTTTAAACCCCACCATCAGTTCTGAGCCACCTGATGCTCCCTTGGCTCTGAGGTGAACACCTTCCAATATTCTGGACAATTCCTCCCCACCCCCACCCCCACCCCCACCCAGTGTTTTACAAACCGGTATGTTCCCAATCTCATGTTTAATATAGAATTGGGCGGTCCTTCTATCCTGGGTCCAGCGTGGGGCTCTCAGTCCAGTCCTCGCTCGCTCAGCACAGGCCTGGTGATTTCCTGATGCCCTGACTGACTCAGTCAGCACAGCATCCGCTGGGATTTCACTGGGAAATTCCAGTGACGACAGAGGAATGGAATTTCAACTTATCCTCCTGCTGAGGATTGGGAGTCAAGTCCCACAGGCCTTCTAGGCCTCCCTGATACACACAGCAGGCTCTGTCACACCGATCGGCCTCACATCATCATCATTAGTGGCAAACTGTGACTGTTCACCATTCTCACTGGGGACAGTGCGCTGCCATAACCAGCCCCATGCTGTGAAATATCTGAAAGAATTTGACCAAGCCTCCTTACGGTTTAATCTAGGTTAACAGAAAGTGAGCACCAGGTTTATAAACTCAACAGGTAAATAACTGTTTATTGAACGAGTTGTCTTGAACCAATGGCAAAAGAAAGAGATATGAACTGCTCACTTCTAACTCTATAACCTAATCTCTACGCCTGTCTTATTCCCTCTGCACACACATGCAAGACACATACACACACACAACATGGATTTTAAAGTGGGGTAAAACAGCTCAATAGCACCACTTCCGGAATACAGGATCCGATGGGTTGATTTTGATCCATGTCTTCCAAATCCCTTTCAGTTCTTTGTTGGTGACACAAGGTGGCCTTCCAGAACTTTCAGTCTTCAGTTCACTGGTTGAGCACTTGCCTTTCAATGTCTCTAACAGTGATTTTCCCCTTTGCCTCTTGACAGGGGTTTTTAGAGAGAGAGAGGGAGAGCAGGTTATAGAGGTTTGAGGAGAAAAAGCCAGGTAGCTATCATTGTAGGGTCACTGGAATCTGATACACACAGGAGAGAGAGATTTTAGATCTTTTCCCTTTCAGGCTAGCAGCTATTCTGCTGCACTGCTCTCACACAAACCCTGGTCACCTGGTCAAGAGCCAATTAAAACCTTGTTGCCAGGCAGTTCCCCATTACCTCAGACTCCTCCTCGGCACCATCCTGTCTTTCATGGCACACTCTGTTCCAGGGCAGCAACATTGTACATATCCCTCACACTGTTCCAGTACACATGTCCTTCAAGCTGCAGCCATTGTAATTTTAATACACAGTCCAACAGAAAAGAAAGAAATGTTCTTTAAACCATCATCAAAGGCGGTGATTCTCCAAGGGAGAAAAATGGAGAGAAAGACAGAGACCGAGACTTGCTTCACTATTGCTCCTTTCCTGCCCTCAGAGTGTTTAAAAGTCTTTTACAGCCAAACTGCTTTTCCATTCGAAGATATGAATTTGGAGGGGGAGATGTCCACTCAGCCCCTCAAGTCTGCTCTGCCATTCAATGATTTTAACTTCAATCCCACATTCCCACCCACCCACTCCTGATATCCTTTTACCCCCTTGCTTATCAAGAATCGATCTAGCTTTGCCTTAAGAATATTCAAAGACTCTGCCTCCTTTGAGGAAGAGAGTTCCAAAGACCCTCTGAGAGCAGAAATTTCTCCTCATCTCTGTCCTAAATGGGTGACCCCCTTATTTTTAAACAGTGACCCCTAGTTCAAGAGTTTCCCACAAGAGGAGACATCCTGTCCACATCCACCCCTCAGGATCTTAAAGGTTTCAATCAAGTTGCCTCTCACTCTTCTAATCTCCAGTGGGTACAAGCCTAACCTGTCCAACCTTACCTCATAAGACAACCCGCCCATCCCTGGTATTCCTGGTAAACAGGAAGTGCTAGAATTCCAGCCAGTTTATGCAGAGTGAGCCCCCATAAGCAGTGAGGAAACAATGAACAGATCTGTGTCTTGTGGGTTGAATATCAGTCTAGCACACCAGGGAGAGCTCCAATAGTGGCCGTGGGGACTTTCATATCGACCTCTGAGGGCAGTTTAACATCTCACTTGAGTAATGAGGTCTCCGACACTGCCTCAGCACTGGCAACGGGAATGTCAACTTGTTTTATGGAGCTCAAGTTGTGGGAGTGGGGACTCGAACCCACAAACGTCTGACTCAGGTGAGGGGGCAAACAGCTGTGCCAAGGCCTAAAGCCCACCACTCGCTCCCAGTGAACAATCGAAAATGGAACAGACCCGACTAACCCACCAATAAAATCTGGAGAGAGGGGCAGTGGGGAAGCAGCTGTCACTGCAGCCCTGTCGTTCTTTCACTGACCTCGAACAGCTCTCCACGAGGGTCCGTTCAGTACGAGAATGTACCCAGAAAGAACCAACAGAGACAGGGCAGCAATCAGCAAAAAATCCAAATGCCGCTTTAACGTTTCTTATAAATATACTTCATCAAACAGTAATAAACCTGTCAGAGCTCAGAATTAACCCCAAATGGCTCGATTAGATTCCCGTCTGTAACACAATCCCGGGTGTCTGTTACTCTGTATATAAAACCCACCGAACCCCTCGATTAGATTCCAGTCTGTAACTCACTGCCGCGTATCTGTTATTCTATATATAAACAACCCCAAACCCTCGATTAGATTCCAGTCTGTAACTCCCTCCCAGGTATCTGTTATTCTATATATAAACCCCCCGAACCCCTCGATTAGTTTCCAGTCTGTAACTCACTGCTGGGTATCTGTTATTCAATATATAAACCAGCCCGAACCTCTCGATTAGATTCCAGTCTGTAACTCACTCCCGGGTATCTGTTATTCTATATATAAACCCCCCGAAACCCTCGATCAGATTCCAGTCTGTAACTCACTCCCGGGTATCTGTTATTCTGTATATAAACCACCCTGAACCCCTCGATTAGATTCCAGTCTGTAACTCACTCCCAGCTATCTGTTATTCAATATATAAACCTCCGAACCCCTCGATTAGATTCCAGTGTGTAATGCAAAACCGGGTATCTGTTATTCTATATATAAACCTCCGAAACCCTCGATTAGATTCCAGTCTATAACTCATTCCCAAGTATCTGATATATATATAAACCACCCCAAACCTGTCGATTAGATTCAAGTCTGTAACTCACTCCCACGTATCTATTATTCTATATATAAACCCCCCGAACCGCTCGAGTAGATTCCAGTCTGTAACTCACACCTGGGTATCTGTTATTCTATATATAAACCCACTGAACCCCTCGATTAGATTCCAGTCTGTAACTCACTCCCGGGTATCTCTTATTCTATATATAAACCCCCGAACCCCTCGATTAGATTCCAGTCTGTAACTCATTCCCGGGTATCTGTTATTCTATATATAAACCCACTGAACCCCTCGATTAGATTCCAGTCTGTAACTCACTCCCGGGTATCTGTTATTCTATATATAAACCACCCCGAAACCCTCGATTAAATTCCAGTCTGTAACACACTCCTGGGAATCTCTTATTCTATATATAAACCACACCGAACACCTCGATTAGATTCCAGTCTGTAACGCACTACTGGGTGTCTGTTATTCTATATATAAACCCCCCCGAACCCCTCGATTAGATTCCAGTCTGTAACTCACTCCCGGGTATCTGTTATTCTATATATAAACCACCCCGAACCCCTCGATTAGATTCCAGTCCATAACTCACTCCTGGGTATCTGTTATTCTATATATAAACCACCCGAGCCCCTCGATTAGATTCCAGTCTGTAACTCACTCCCGGGTATCTGTTATTCTATATATAAACCACCCGAGCCCCTCGATTAGATTCCAGTCTGTAACTCACTCCCGGGTATCTGTTATTCTATATATAAACCACCCGAGCCCCTCGATTAGATTCCAGTCTGTAACTCACTCCCGGGTATCTGTTATTCTGTATATAAACAACCCCGAAACGCTCGCTTACTTTCCAGTCTGTAACTCACTCCTGGGTATCTGTTATTCTATATATAAACCCCCCGAACCCCTCGATTAGATTCCAGTCTGTAACTCCCTCCCAGGTATCTGTTATTCTATATATAAACCCCCCGAACCCCTCGATTAGTTTCCAGTCTGTAACTCACTCCCGGGTATCTGTTATTCTATATATAAACCACCCGAGCCCCTCGATTAGATTCCAGTCTGTAACTCACTCCCGGGTATCTGTTATTCTATATATAAACCACCCGAGCCCCTCGATTAGATTCCAGTCTACAACTCACTCCCAGGTATCTGTTATTCTATATATAAACCCCCCGAACCCCTCGATTAGTTTCCAGTCTGTAACTCACTCCCGGGTATCTGTTATTCTATATATAAACCACCCGAGCCCCTCGATTAGATTCCAGTCTGTAACTCACTCCCGGGTATCTGTTATTCTATATATAAACCACCCCGAACACCGCGATTAGATTCCAGTCTGTAACTCACTCCCGGGTATCTGTTATTCTATATATAAACCACCCCGAACACCGCGATTAGATTCCAGTCTGTAACTCACTCCCAGGTATCTGTTATTCTATACATAAACCCCCCTGAACCCCTAGATTAGATTTCAGTCTGTAACTCACTCCTGGGTATCTGTTATTCTATATATAAACCACCCCGATCCCCTCGATTAGATTCCAGTCTGTAATTCACTCCCGGGTATCTGTTATTCTATATATAAACCACCCCGAACACCGCGATTAGATTCCAGTCTGTAACTCACTCCCAAGTATCTGATATTATATATATGAACCACCCCAAACCCGTCGATTAGATTCCAGTCTGTAAATCACTCCCACGTATCTATAATTCTATATATAAACCCCCCTGAACCCCTCGATTTGATTCCAGTCTGTAACTCCCACCCGGGTATCTGTTATTCTATATATAAACCACCCTGAACCCCTCGATTAGATTCCAGTCTGTAACTCACTCCCGTGTATCTGTTATTCTATATATAAACCCCCCGAACCCCTCGATTAGTTTCCAGTCTGTAACTCACTCCCGGGTATCTGTTATTCTATATATAAACCCCCCGAACCCCTTGATTAGATTCCAGTCTGTAACTCACTCCCGTGTATCTGTTATTCTATATATAAACCCCCCAAACCCCTCGATTAGATTCCAGTCTGTAACTCACTCCCGTGTATCTGTTATTCTATCTATAAACCCCCCGAACCCCTCGATTAGTTTCCAGTCTGTAACTCACTCCCAGGTATCTATTATTCTATATATAAACCCCCCCGAACCCCTCGATTAGATTCCAAGGTGTAACCTACTCCCGGGTGTCTGTTATTCTATATATAAACCCCCCCGAACCCCTCAATTAGATTCCAGTCTGTAACTCACTTTTGGGTTTCTCTTATTCTATATATAAACCCCCTGAACCCCTCAATTAGATTCCAGTCTGTAACTCACTCCTGGGTATCTGTTATTCTATATATAAACCCCCCGAACCCCTCAATTAGATTCCAGTCTGTAACTCACTCCTGGGTATCTGTTATTCTATATATAAACCCCCCGAACCCCTCGATTAGATTCCAGTCTGTAACTCACTCCCGGGTATCTGTTATTCTATATATAAACCACCCAAACACCCGATTAGATTCCAGTCTGTAACTCACTCCCAGGTATCTGTTATTCTATATATAAACCACCCAAACACCCGATTAGATTCCAGTCTGTAACTCACTCCTGGGTGTCTATTATTCTATATATAAACCAGCTTCACCTGAAGCTGTTAATTAGATTCCAGTCTGTAACTCACTCTTGGCCATTTATTATTCTATATTTAACCACCCAAACCTCTTGATTAAAGGCTGTAAATGGGATCTGAAGATCAGTGCATGGGAGAGCCAGTCTGCTGCAGTGTGTGAGGTGGGTAGTGGAGTCACTTTGCAATGCTGTTCTGCAGATGTGGCTGTGTTCAGCGCTGGCTGCCTCATCTCTCTCCACCATCTCTCCTCAAGATTCCTGGGAAATGCGTCTGTGTAGCAGACAGTGGCCCAACAAGGTGTAGACGTCTACTCAAAATCTTTAAAACTGTAGTGGGACCACCTTCCACAGGGATATCTGCTCTCCCGAATTCTCACAGCAGTTACATCTGCACATTCTCAGTATACCAGGATTCCTGGCACTGATTCTATTTTGAAAGGGGCCTGGGACATTCAGGGGGATCTTTTTTGATCAATTTTCTACAAACACAACTTCGCAAAAGGATTTTTTTTTTGGAGAAGCGACGATCGAGGACTAATTTGCATTTCTATAGCGCCCGAAAGTCAATGAATCCCTTTGGGAAGTCAATGTGGGAAAGGTGGCAGCCAATTTGTGCACAGCAAGCTCCCATAAACAGCAAGGTGAGAACGAGTCCAGATCACCTGTGTTTTAGTGAGCATGTTTGAGGGGTAAATATTGACCAGGTTGCTAGGGGATTTGTCCAAACTAATGCTACTGTCCCGCTCTCTCCCCACATCCACCCCTCGCAGCTGCGGGATCTTATCCATCTACCTGAGAGGGCAGACAGGGGCCTCAGCTTTACATCTCATTGGGAAGTTGGCACCTCTGACAGTGCAGCACTCCCTCAGTGCTGGTACCGGGAGTGTCCACCTGGATTGTGGGACTCGCAGACCAGCCCATGGAAATGTATGTGACTGCCTGACAAGGTACACGTGGTAGTGTGGACCTTACCTCCCCATTTCCCAGGGAGAGCTCCCTGATGAGGGACTGCGTCCCCTGGACAATACCCCGGCCTCGCATAATGAGGAACCTCAGGCCTCATGGCTGCCTGGGTTGACATCAGGAGTCAGGTGATCCCACGCTGCCCTGCGATTGGTCAGTAAAGTGGGTGGGGCTGTGCAGATGGACCAGTTTTGGTGGAAGGGATGTCATTCTCCTGTTTGGACCAGGAGGCGGGTCAGCCCTGCTCAGGGACTATAACGGGCGCAGCCGTCGTTATATGTGACCCAGCGACAGTGAAGGAACGGCCGATATATTTCCAAGTCAGGATGGTGAGGGGCTCGGAGGGGAACTTCCAGGTGGTGGTGTTCCCCATGTGTCTGCTGCCCTTGTCCTTCTAGATGGTAGAGGTCGTGGGTTTGGAAGGTGCTGTCTAAGGAGCCTTGGTGAGTTGCTGCAGTGCATCTTGTAGATGGTACACACACTGCTGCTACTGTGCGTCGGTGGTGGAGGGAGTGAATGTTTGTGGATGTGGTGCCAATCAAGCGGGGCTGCTTTGTCCTGGATGGTGTCGAGCTTGTTGAGTGTTGTGGGAGCTGCACTCATCCAGGCAAGTGGGGAGTATTCCATCCCACTCCTGACTTGTGCCTTGTGGAAACATGTGAATAAATATTTGCACACCCACATATACAGATAAAGACATATCAAAAAGACAAATGAATGAGACACACACTTGCTACCAAACCAATGGTTTATATAATGACTTTGAACATGTAACATTGACTGACCAGTTAGTGGATAGTAGCCCCCAACCTCACAGACAGAAAACCCATCCCAGTCCACACTCCCGTCTGGATCAGCCCGTGGTTTGTCATGAGCTTTTTACCCTTTGATGGGACACCAGGGAGGTCAGAACATCTTCAGAGGAGTTTAAAAGGCACAGCAGGAGGCCATTCAGCCCATCGTTCCCCTTGAACCACCGTGTATTGGGTTTACAGGGAGGGATTGTGGGGTAAGTGGGGCTATCGGGAGATTATGCCTCTCAAAGGTGTTATTATTCTTATCCACACCAGGGATGGTTCGTGTTCCTGTTTAAAGTTTCCCTCTTAATGCTCAGGACAGCTTTGTTCTCCAGCATTTTGTTTCAATCATTGATGGTTGGGCAGGATCTCACCCTCCTCAGTTGCTGAGGTTCTTACCAGTCGTGTTTAACAGGAGCTTCCTGCCCAAGTGCCTTTAAATTCAAGGATTTCCACGTCTCATCCAGAGGAAGAAGGAAGCCAGAACTGGCTGGCACCGCCCGTTGCGGGGTGGGTAAAGCAAATTGAGCTTCAGGATAGTTACCAGCCTCTCCCTTTCTCCCAGGCCCTCTCATTCCCCCAGTTGCCATGTGTAACCAGCATTTCCCCTATTCCCAGGCCCTCTCCCCTCTCCCCTCCTCCATCGCAATGTGTAACCATCCGCCCTGTTGCCACAAGGCTTCAGGATTTATCAGCGGCCCTGCCTGCTGGAGCTGGGCTATGAATATGGTCTGGTCAGTGCACACCCCAGCCCCCGCTCACCCTGAAAACAGCAAAAATCCCCTCCAAGACCAACCACCCCTGGTTACTATGGGTAACCAATCCATCCCATTCCCCCAGGCCCCATTCCCCTGGTTGCTATTGGTAACCAATCCATCCCATTCCCCCAGGCCCCATTCCCCTGGTTACTATGGGTAACCAATCCATCCCATTCTCCCAGACCCCATTCCCCTGGTTACTATGGGTAACCAATCCATCCCATTCTCCCAGACCCCATTCCCCTGGTTGCTATTGGTAACCAATCCATCCCATTCCCCCAGGCCCCATTCCCCTGGTTACTATGGGTAACCAATCCATCTCATTCTCCCAGGCCCCATTCCCCTGGTTACTATGGGTAACCAATCCATCCCATTCTCCCAGACCCCATTCCCCTGGTTGCTATTGGTAACCAATCCATCCCATTCCCCCAGGCCCCATTCCCCTGGTTACTATGGGTAACCAATCCATCCCATTCTCCCAGACCCCATTCCCCTGGTTGCTATTGGTAACCAATCCATCTCATTCTCCCAGACCCCATTCCCCTGGTTACTATGGGTAACCAATCCATCCCATTCTCCCAGACCCCATTCCCCTGGTTACTATGGGTAACCAATCCATCCCATTCTCCCAGGCCCCATTCCCCTGGTTGCTATGGGTAGCCAATCCATCTCATTCTCCCTCTGGTTGCTATGGGTAACCAAGCCTTCTCATTCCCCCCTGTTGCCATTGGTAACTAACCCTTCGCACCTTGTCGTGCCTCCTTCCTCAAGTTGCCATGGGTAACCAATCCATCCCATATTCTCAGTTGCTATGGATAACCGACCCATCCCCTTGCTCCCGGATCCCGCTCCCTACGTTCTGCTTGGACAGCTCTCCGCTCCTTCCTGGTTCACCCTCCGGGTTAAACCCATCTTGTTCTGCATGGATCCTACATCTCCTCAGGCAGACGGTCCAGAAATGTTTAAGATGGAAACCAGAATGAAAGGATGATTTCTTTTCAAACAACAGTTCCTTTACCCCCACAGATTCCCTCGTGGCCGAGATATTAACCACCAAAATTTCCGATGAAGTTACAACAGCAGCAAAGAAGCTGAGTTTGGAACTGACCTGGGCTCAGGCCTCGATTTCAGGCCTCGGCTGTCATCAGGCCCCAACTCCTTCAGGTGATGCATTAACAAGGAAACACTGGGAGACGTCATCAATCTCATGCATCATTGCACTGGACAATTTTCCAAAACAATTTAGACGGATCCCTTTGCATAACACAGTCTTAGTCCACCATTCTTTGAATAAATGTTAACCCTCCCTCACCTGATCTGATCAGGGAAGCTCCTGTCAAACGATCAATCAATTAAGGGGAGAAATAACCGGGTAGATGTTCACACCTCTGTTAAAATAGCGCACAGAGCTATATCGTAACAAGAACACAAATGCATTGTACAGTGACTTCATCATAGCAATAGGACCGTTACAAACCAAATTTAATACCGAGACCCACAGGGACATATTAGGGACAGGTGAGTTCAGTTTTAAGGAGGGTCTTAAAAGAGGAGAGAGCGAGAGAGAGAGATAGACAAAGAGAGAGGTTTAGGGAGGGAATTCCAGAGCTCAGGGCCCCCCCCAGGCAGCTGAAGGCACGGCCGTCAATGGTGGAGCGATGGGAATCGGGGGATGGTCAAGAGGCCGGAATTGGAGGAGCGCAGAGATCTCGGAGGGTTGTAGGGGCTGGAGGAGGTTACAGAGATAGGGAGGGGTGTAGGGGCTGGAGGAGGTTACAGAGATAGGGAGGGGTGTAGGGGCTGGAGGAGATTACAGAGATAGGGAGGGGTGTAGGGGCTGGAGGAGCTTACAGAGATAGGGATGGGTGTAGTGGCTGGAGGAGGTTACAGAGATAGGGAGGGGTGTACGGGCTGGAGGAGGTTACAGAGATAGGGAGGGGTGTAGGGGCTGGAGGGGGTTACAGAGATAGGGCGGTGTGTAGGGGCTGGAGGAGGTTACAGAGATAGGGAGGGGTGTAGAGGCTGGAGGAGGTTACAAAGATAGGGAGGGGTGTAGGGACTGGAGGAGGTTACAGAGATAGGGAGGGGTGTAGGGACTGGAGGAGGTTACAGAGATAGGGAGGGTTGTAGTGCCTGGAGGAGGTTACAGAGATAGGGAGGGGTGTAGGGGCTGGAGAAGGTTACAGAGATAGGGAGGGGTGTAGGGGCTGGAGGAGGTTACAGAGATAGGGAGGGGTGTAGGGGCTGGAGGAGGTTACAGAGATAGGGAGGGGTGTAGAGGCAGGAGGAGGTTACAGAGATAGGGAGGGGTGTAGGGACTGGAGGAGGTTACAGAGATAGGGAGGGGTGTAGGGGCTGGAGGAGGTTACAGAGATAGGGAGGTGTGTAGGGACTGGAGGAGGTTATAGAGATATAAGCGAGTGTAGAAATAGGAGAATTGAATGATCGAACACGTGCCTCCCCTCGGCCCACCCTTCGATGGGGCTGTGGTGGGTGGGCTGGGTGAGGAGGGAAGGAGGGGGAGAAGGTGAGTTATGTTTGGAGGAGCTTCACTCGCCATAGGTGGGGTCTTGCTCTGTGTCGCTGGGCCCTGAAACAAAATCCTCGTAGGGCATGCACGCAAAGCAATACCGCTTCATGTCCCTCCAGCACAGCAGGCAGTACATCGCCCCACAACCCTCATTGGGGCAGTAGTAGGATGTCTCGGTTGGACCCTCGCTGCAGACCACACATCGCTTGCGGATGAACCTCTGGAGGCAGGGGAGCACGCGGTGCATAGTCCCTGCCACACCACGTAGTTGCTGCAAGGGGGGAGGTGAACAGAATTCATGCGTCAGTGTGTCCCCTGTAAAAGCAGCAGCAGTCTGCATCTCCCACAGTCAGCCCCCGTAAATACTGACCGTCTGACCCACCCTGAATGCCCCATGTCCAATCCACCTTAAATACCCTCTCTCCAAACCACACCAAATGCCCCATGTCCAATCGACCTTAAATACCCTCTCTCCAAACCACACCAAACGCCCCATGTCCAATCCACCTTAAATACCCTCTCTCCAAACCACACCAATCGCCCCATGTCCAATCCACCTTAAATACCCTCTCTCCAAACCACACCAAACGCCCCATGTCCAATCCACCTTAAATACCCTCTCTCCAAACCACACCAATCGCCCCATGTCCAGTGCACCTTAAATACCCTCTCTCCAAACCACACCAAACGCCCCATGTCCAATCCACCTTAAATACCCTCTCTCCAAACCACACCAAACGCCCCATGTCCAATCCACCTTAAATACCCTCTCTCCAAACCACACCAATCGCCCCATGTCCAATCCACCTTAAATACCCTCTCTCCAAACCACACCAATCGCCCCATGTCCAGTGCACCTTAAATACCCTCTCTCCAAACCACACCAAACGCCCCATGTCCAATCCACCTTAAATACCCTCTCTCCAAACTACACCAAACGCCCCATGTCCAACCCACCTTAAATACCCTCTCTCCAAACCACACCAAACGCCCCATGTCCAATCCACCTTAAATACCCTCTCTCCAAACCACACCAATCGCCCCATGTCCAATCCACCTTAAATACCCTCTCTCCAAACCACACCAATCGCCCCATGTCCAATCCACCTTAAATACCCTCTCTCCAAACCACACCAAACGCCCCATGTCCAATCCACCTTAAATACCCTCTCTCCAAACTACACCAAACGCCCCATGTCCAACCCACCTTAAATACCCTCTCTCCAAACCACACCAAACGCCCCATGTCCAATCCACCTTAAATACCCTCTCTCCAAACCACACCAATCGCCCCATGTCCAATCCACCTTAAATACCCTCTCTCCAAACCACACCAAACGCCCCATGTCCAATCCACCTTAAATACCCTCTCTCCAAACCACACCAATCGCCCCATGTCCAATCCACCTTAAATACCCTCTCTCCAAACCACACCAAACGCCCCATGTCCAATCCACCTTAAATACCCTCTCTCCAAACTACACCAAACGCCCCATGTCCAACCCACCTTAAATACCCTCTCTCCAAACTACACCAATCGCCCCATGTCCATTCCACCTTAAATACCCTCTCTCCAAACTACACCAAACGCCCCATGTCCAACCCACCTTAAATACCCTCTCTCCAAACTACACCAATCGCCCCATGTCCAACCCACCTTAAATACCCTGTCACTATAACTGCACTATATGCCCCCTTGTTGGACCCACACCAAATGCCCCATGTCCATCCACCTTGAATACCCCGACCCCTAACAATGCTAAATGGCCCCTCTGTTGGATCCACAACAAATGCCCCCCCACCTCCACCCCTGCCTGACTCTTGTCAAATACGCCTGGTAGAATTTTCCGGTCTTGGTGAGTTGCTGCAGTGCATCTTGTAGATGGTACACACACTGCTGCTACTGTGCGTCAGTGGTGGAGGGAGTGAATGTTTGTGGATGGGGTGCTGATCAAGCGGGGCTGCTTTGTCCTGGATGGTGTCGAGCTTCTTGAGTGTTGTGGGAGCTGCACTCATCCAGGCAAGTGGGGAGTATTCCATCCCACTCCTGACTTGTGCCTTGTAGATGGTGGACAGGCTTTGGGGAGTCAGGAGGTGAGTTACTCATCGCACAATTCCTAGCCTCTGACCTGCTCTTGTAGCCACAGTATTTATATGGCTGGTCCAGTTCAGTTTCTGGTCAATGGTAACCCCCAGGATGTTGATAGTGGGGGATTCAGTGATGGTGATGCCTTGTGTGGTGTGAATGGTACTTGTCAGCCCAAGCCTGGATATTGTCCAGGTCTTGCTGCATTTGGACAGGGACTGCTTCAGTATCTGAGGAGTTGCGAATGGTGCTGAACATTGTGCAACCATCAGCGAACATCCCCACTTCTGACCTTATGATGGAAGGAAGGTCATTGATGAAGCAGCTGAAGATGGTTGGGCCGAGGACACTACCCTGAGGAACTCCTGCAGTGATGTCCTGGAGCTGAGATGACTGACCTCCAACAACCACAACCATCTTCCTTTGTGCTGGGTATGACCCTAACCAGCGGAGAGTTCTCCCCCTGATTCCCAGTGACTCCAGTATTGCTGGGGGTCCTTGATGCCACACTCGGTCAAATGCTGCCTTGATGTCAAGGGCAGTCACTCTCACCTCACCTCGGGAGTTCAGCTCTTTTGTCCATGTTTGAACCAAGGCTGTAATGGGGTCAGGAGCTGAGTGGCCCTGGCAGAACCCAAACTGGGCATCAGTGAGCAGGTTATTGCTAAGCAAGTGCTGCTTGATAGCACTGTTGATGACCCCTTCCATTACTTTACTGACGATGGAGAGTATCAGTCCACAGGGAGAGGGAGGCTTCTTGATGGCAATGATCCGATTGAGGAAGAGAAGGGCCAGGCACTGTCTAGTGAGGCTTTGAGGGGAGGCCTCGGGTCCATGGTCCGGGGGAGCCCCAGCAAGAGCCAGAGGATGAGGAGGTTAGACCCATCCCACGGAGACAAATCACACGACCAAGGGTCTACCCAAGAAGCCTTTCCTACCTGGGTACGAGTGACAGACAATGCTGCGTGCCTCTATTCTTATCGAGAGAGCCAGTGGATCATATCAGCCACATTCTGCGGGAGATTCTAATGCTCCACGTACTGGGAGGACATCCCCCACCAGTGTCCCAGAAGTCACCATCGTGCTCGGTTACTTACTTCCTTGTGGGTTGTGCACAGGGAATCTATGCAGCATCTCACAGCCCTCAGCACACAAGTGTATCGAGGAGGTGACAGACGCCCTCCACAGTAAGGCTGATCGTGACATGAGGTTCACACCGGATGAAGCTAGCCAGGCTGCTAGACTCCGGGGGTTTGCAGCTATCTCAGACTTCCCTAGAGCACAGGGTCCGATCGATTGCACACATGTAGCATTGGGAACTCCATGGCAGGAAAGAGTTCCACTTCCTAAACGTCCAACTGGTGTGCGATTATCAGAAGCACATTATGCACGTTGTGCCATTACCCTGGGGGTTCCCGTGACTCCCACATCCTGAGTCACTCACGGGTGCCTCACACAGTCAAAGGGCCTGGGTGGTTACAGGGCAGGCTGCTTGGGGGTAAGGGCTCATGACACCTATGCACCGTCCTCAGAGGATAGATACAACGCGGCATTTAGCTGGACACGATCCATCGTCGAACAGGCCATTGGCATCCCCAAGATGCTCTTCCGGTGTTCGGACCGCTCAGGTGGGGCCCTGCAGTGCCCTCCACGGAGAGTGCCCCTCATCAGCGTGGTGTGCCGCCCCCCCTTCACAGCCTGGTGCTACAAAGCGGAGAGCTGGGGGTGGGGTATGCCTAGCCAGGGGGAGACACAGAGGAGGCTGAGAGCTCCTCAGACAATGGGGAGCAGGAACCTGACGAGGGGGCTGAGGGAGGGCCGGTGTCCGCATGAGGGTGGCAGCGAGGGGGCACAATGTGGGCAGCAGGGCACAGCCGCATTCCTCCTGCCCCTCAGCAGCAGGCCAGGGCACATTGAGGGCAAGTTCAGCCTCGCCGTTCACCAGGCCCTAATCTCTGGAAAGGTCACTGGTGAAGCCTGTATCCGTGCGCTCTGGGAAGCGAGGGTCGACACAATAGGGCAGGACTTGATGCAGTCATCACCACCTTAATGAGAAAGCATTCGCAGGTACCAGGATCCCTGCATTGCTGGACAGCCCCTCAAGCCTGGAGGTCCTGAGATTTGGCACTGCCAACGTAGACAGCAGTCCCATTCTGAGAATCAATTCTAGCTAACCCTCCCCAGCTAGTGAGCATTGCCTAACTCCAAGCTGCCTTGTCAGGAGTACAGGTTACTAAGGCACTTTGGAAACACCCCCGGTGAAGAGCTCGTCACATCTCCCTGACTTAACACAAGGGTCGAGCACCTATCATGAGTCAGCTCCGCACCACACGAGGGTGAGATGACCCCTGAGAGGGAGTATGGATCACCCTCACAATAAGAGGCACGTAGGTGCACATGCACAGTGCTTTCAACTGACAAGACCATTCTCAGGACCAGGAAACGTATTTACACAGGGGCCGTGATGTAGTGATTGAACACCCAGAAGTGATGTGACACTTCTGTAATCTTTCTAACCCTCCCGCTATGTCTAGGTGCGTCCCCGGGGTAGGAGTCCAGCTCAATGCTAAGCGCTGTTGTCTTCGGAGACCGTGGTGGGTGTCCTCTAGAGACCTGAGACCTGCAGGGCTCCGGCCTGCCTTGGGTTACCTGCTGTGGGGCTGGGTTCACCCTCCTCAGCCTGGACAGCTGGAGGTGACGGGGTCACGGGCAGAGGGGAGTGGAATCGGACGGACGCTCTTGGGGTCACCTGGGTGGGTGTCCCAGGGGGTCTCCAGCTGCTGGTTACCCTCCCTGTGGAGTGCCCGAGGGCCCCTGCCTCACACCTTGAGAAGGAGGGGGCGCTCCTGCGGAGAAGTGTGAGTGAGGCGTTGGCCCAGAATGGGAGCCCGAGCCTGATCGAGACCAGTGACCCAGAGTGGGGGGGGGGGGGGGTGGGTGTCTCTGCGCTGGTGGGGTGACCTCCGTCGCAATCGCCTCCCAGGCTGGAGAGGTGAGTTGCAGCTCCTGGGGCCACCCCTCGGGTCCAGGACACTCGCGGGTTGAGGGTCTCGAGGGAGCCGTTGCGGACCCTGGGAGCAGCTCTGTCTCTTCCGTGGAGCTGTACGGAGAGGTGTCCTGCAGACGGCTGCCTCTGCTGAGGGGAACGTGTCTGTTCAGGCAACCAGACCTCTGACCCTGTTAGTTGGCGAATCAGGGCCCAGCCCTGCCCTGTGATCCGGAGATACACTCACCAAGGCCTAAGTAAAGCGCTTCCAGTCGGGAAATCAGGCGGGAATTCCCATCCCGCAGCCCAGCTGCAAATGCTCCAGGAAACCCACCAGCCATCCCAATTATTCCCTGCAACAGAAAGTACCAACCACCCGCTCTAACCCACCCTAAATACCCACTGTCCACACCTCGCTAAACATATCCTGTCTGAAACACCTTTACATTAACTCACTCTGACCCACTTAAAAATCCCTTGGACCTACCCCAAAAAATACCCTCACTCTGACCCGGTTAAACACCCAGACTAAAACCCACCTGAAATACCACCATCCAGCCACCCGAAATACCCACAATCCCAGCCCTGGACTGACCCACCACAAGAACCCCCACAATAAAATACAGCAAATAGCCCCTCAAGGGGCTCGGGTGGTTTATGTATAGGATAACAGATACCTGGGAGGGAGTTACAGGCTGGAATCTAATCGAGGGTTTCGGGTGGTTTATATATAGAATAACAGATACCCGGGAGTGAGTTACAGGCTGGAATCTAATCGAGGGTTTCGGGTGGTTTATATATAGAATAACAGATACCCGGGAAAGAGTTACAGACTGGAATCTAATCGAGAGGATCAGGGTGGTTTATATATAGCATAACAGATACACGGGAGTGAGTTACAGGCTGGAATCTAATCGAAGGTTTCGGGTGGTTTATATATAGAATAACAGATACCCGGGAGTGAGTTACAGACTGGAATCTAATCGAGGGGTTCGGGTGGTTTATATATAGAATAACAGATACCCGGGAGTGAGTTACAGACTGGAATCTAATCGAGGGGTTCGGGTGGTTTATATATAGAATAACAGATACCCGGGAGTGAGTTACAGACTGGAATCTAATCGAGGGGTTCGGGTGGTTTATATATAGAATAATAGATACCTGGGAGTGAGTTACAGACTGGAATCTAATCGAGGGGTTCGGGGGGGTTTATATATAGAATAACAGATACCCGGGAGTGAGTTACAGACTGGAATCTAATCGAGGGGTTCGGGTGGTTTATATATAGAATAAGAGATACCCGGGAGTGAGATATAGACTGGAATCTAATCGAGGGGTTCAGGGTGGTTTATATATAGAATAACAGATACCCGGGAGTGAGTTACAGACTGGAATCTAATCGAGGGGTTCGGGGGGTTTATATATAGAATAACAGATACCCGGGAGTGAGTTACAGACTGGAATCTAATCGAGGGGCTCGGGTGGGTTTATATATAGAATAATAGATACCCGGGAGTGAGATAAAGACTGGAATCTAATTGAGGGGTTCGGGTGGTTAATATATAGAATAACAGATGCCCGGGAGTGAGTTACAGACTGGAATCTAATCGAGGGGTTCGGGTGGTTTATATATAGAATAAGAGATACCCGGGAGTGAGTTACAGACTGGAATCTAATCGAGGGGCTCGGGGGGGTTTATATATAGAATAACAGATACCCGGGAGTGAGTTACAGACTGGAATCTAATCGAGGGGTTCGGGTGGTTTATATATAGAATAAGAGATACCCGGGAGTGAGATATAGACTGGAATCTAATCGAGGGGTTCGAGTGGTTTATGTATAGAATAACAGATATTCGGGAGTGAGTTGCAAACTGGGACTGATCGAGCGGCTCGGGTGGTTTATATATAGAATAACAGATACCCGGGAGTGAGTTACACACTGGAATATAATCGAGGAGTTCGGGTAGGTTTATATGCAGGATAACAGATACCCGGGAGTGAGTTACGGATTGGAATCTAATCGAGGGGTTTTGGGTGGTTTATATATAGAATAACAGATAACCGGGAATGAGTTACAGACTGGAATCTAATTGAGGCGTTTGAGGTGTTTTATATATAGAATAAACGATACCTGGGAGTGAGTAACAGACTGGAATCTAATCGAGGGGTTCAGGGTGGTTTATATATAGAATAACAGATACCCGGGAGTGAGTTACTGACTGGAATCTAATCGATGGGTTTCTGGGGGTTATATATAGGGAATAAAGATACCCAGGAGTGAATTACAGTCTGGAATCTAATCGAGGGTTTCAGGTGGTCTTTATATAGAATAACAGATATCAGGGCTTGGGTTAGAGACTGGAATCTAATTGAGGGGATCGGGGTGGTTTATATATAGAATAACAGATACCCGGGAGTGAGTTGCAGACTGGAATCTAATCGAGGGGTTCTAGGTGGTTTATATATAGAATAAGAGATACCCGGGAGTGAGTAACAGACTGGAATCTAATCGAGGGGTTTGGGGGGGTTTACATTCAGAATAACAGATACCTGGGAGTGAGTTACAGACTGGAATCTAATCGAGGGTTTCAGGTGGTTTATATATAGAATAACAGATACCACAGAGAGAGTTAAAGACTGGAATCTAAACAAGGGGTTGGGGGGGGTGTTTATATATAGAATAAAAGATACGCGGAAGTGAGTTACAGACTGGAATCTAATCGAGGGGTTCGGGGGGTTTATATATAGAATAACAGATACCCGGGAGTGAGTTAAAGACTGGAATCTAATTGAGGGGTTCGGGCTGGTTTATATACAGGATAAGAGATACCCGGGAGTGCATTACAGACTGGAATCTAATCGAGGCGTTTGAGGGGTTTTATACATAGAATAACAGATACCCGGGAGTGAGTTACAGACTGGAATGTAATCGAGGAGTTTGGGGGGTTTATATATAGAATAGCAGATACCCGGGAGTGAGTTACAGACTGGAATCTAAACAACGGGTTCGGGTGGTTTATATATAGAATAACAGATACCACAGAGTGAGTTACAGATTGGAATCTAATCGAGGGGTTCAGGGTGTTTATATATAGAATAAAAGATACGCGGAAGTGAGTTACAGACTGGAATCTAATCGAGGGGTTCAGGGTGTTTATATATAGAATAACAGATACCTGGGAGTGAGTTACAGACTGGAATTGTTCGAGCGGCTTGCGTGGTTTATATATAGAATAACAGATACCCGGGAGTGTGTTACAGACTGGAATCTAATCGAGGGGGTTGGTGGGTTTCATATATAGAATAACAGATGCCCGGGAGTGAGTTACAGACTGGAATCTAATCGAGGGGTTCAGGTGGTTTATATATAGAATAACAGATATCAGGCAGTGGGTTACAGACTGGAATCTAATCGAGGGGTTCGCGGGGTTTATATATAGAATAACAGATGCCCGGGAGTGAGTTACAGACTGGAATCTAATCGAGGGGTTCAGGTGGTTTATATATAGAATAACAGATATCAGGCAGTGGGTTACAGACTGGAATCTAATCGAGGGGTTCGCGGGGTTTATATATAGAATAACAGATACCCGGGAGTGAGTTACAGACTGGAATCTAATCAAGGGTTTTGGGTGGTTTATATATAGAGTAACACTTATCTGGGAGTGAGTAACAGACTGGAATCTAATCGAGGGGTTCGGGGTGGTTTATATACAGAATAACAAAGACCCGGGAGTGAGTTACAGACTGGAATCTAATCGAGGGGTTTGGGTGGTTTATATATAGAATAACAGATTACAGGGGAATGAGTTACAAACTGGAATCTAATCGACGGGTTCGTGTGTTTTATATATAGAATAACAGATACCCGGGAGTGAGTTACGGACTGGAAATAATCGAGGGGCTCGGGTGGTTTATATAGAGAATAAGTGATACCGGCGAGTGAGTTACAGACTGGAATACAATCGAGGAGTTCGGGTGGGTTTATATACAGGATAACAGATACCCGGTAGTGAGTTACAGACTGGAATCTAATCGAGTGGTTTTGGTGGTTTATATATAGTATAACAGATACCCGGGACTGAGTAACAGACTGGTATCTAATCGAGGGATTCGGCTGGTTTATATATAGAATAACAGATACCCGGGAGTGAGTTACAGACTGGAATCTAATCAAGGGTTTCGGGTGGTTTATATATAGAATAACAGATACCCGGGAATGAGTTATAGACGAATCTAATCGAGAGGTTGGGTTGTTTTTTATATAGAATAAGAGAAACTCAGGAGTGAGTTACAGACTGGAATCTAATTGAGGGGTTCGGGGTGGTATTTATATAGAATAAGAGAAACTCAGGAGTGAGTTACAGACTGGAATCTAATCGAGGGGTTCTGGGGGTTATATATAGGGAATAAAGATACCCACGAGTGAGTTACAGACTGAAATATAATCGAGGGGTTCGGGGTGGTTTATATTTAGAATAACAGATACCCGGGAGTGAGTTACAGACTGGAATCTAATCGAGGGGTTCGGGGTGGTTTATTTTTAGAATAACAGATACCCGGGAGTGAGTTGCAGACTGGAATCTAAACAACGGGTTCGGTTGGTTTATATATAGAATAACAGATACCTGGGAGTGAGGTACACACTGGAATCTAATTGAGAGTTTCGGGTAGTTTATATATAGAAAAACAGATACTTGGGAGTGAGTTCAACACTGGAAACTAATCAAGGGGTTTGGGTGGTTTATATATAGAATAACAGATACCACAGAGTGAGTTACAGACTGGAATCTAATCGAGGGGTTTGGGGGGTAGGTGGGGTTTATATACAGAATAAAGATACCCAGGAGTGAGTTACAGACTGGAATATAATCGAGGGGTTCGGGGTGGTTTATATTTAGAATAACAGATACCTGGGAGTGAGTTACAGACTGGAATGTAATCGAAGGGTTCGGGGAGTTTATATATAGAATAACAGATACCCGGGAGTGAGTTACAGACTGGAATCTAATCGAGGGGTTTGGGGGGGTTTAAAAATAGAATAACAGATACCCGGGAGTGAGTTACAGACTGGAATCTAATCGAGGGGTTCGGGTGGTTTTTATATAGAATACCAGATACCCGGGAGTGAGTTATAGACTGGAATCTAATCGAGGGGGTTGGGGGGGTTCATATATAGAATAACAGATGCCCGGAAGTGAGTTACAGACTGGAATCTAATCGAGGGGTTCAGGTGGTTTATATATAGAATAACAGATATCAGGGAGTGGGTTACAGACTGGAATCTAATCGAGGGGTTCGGGGGGTTTATATATAGAATAACAGATACCCAGGAGTGAGTTACAGACTGGAATCTAATCGAGGGGTTCGCGGGGTTTATATATAGAATAACAGATACCCGGGAGTGAGTTACAGACTGGAATCTAATCAAGGGTTTTGGGTGGTTTATATATAGAGTAACACTTATCTGGGAGTGAGTAACAGACTGGAATCTAATCGAGGGGTTCGGGGTGGTTTATATACAGAATAACAAAGACCCGGGAGTGAGTTACAGACTGGAATCTAATCGAGGGGTTTGGGTGGTTTATATATAGAATAACAGATTACAGGGGAATGAGTTACAAACTGGAATCTAATCGACGGGTTCGTGTGTTTTATATATAGAATAACAGATACCCGGGAGTGAGTTACGGACTGGAAATAATCGAGGGGCTCGGGTGGTTTATATAGAGAATAAGTGATACCGGCGAGTGAGTTACAGACTGGAATACAATCGAGGAGTTCGGGTGGGTTTATATACAGGATAACAGATACCCGGTAGTGAGTTACAGACTGGAATCTAATCGAGTGGTTTTGGTGGTTTATATATAGTATAACAGATACCCGGGACTGAGTAACAGACTGGTATCTAATCGAGGGATTCGGCTGGTTTATATATAGAATAACAGATACCCGGGAGTGAGTTACAGACTGGAATCTAATCAAGGGTTTCGGGTGGTTTATATATAGAATAACAGATACCCGGGAATGAGTTATAGACGAATCTAATCGAGAGGTTGGGTTGTTTTTTATATAGAATAAGAGAAACTCAGGAGTGAGTTACAGACTGGAATCTAATTGAGGGGTTCGGGGTGGTATTTAT
This sequence comes from Isurus oxyrinchus, assembly GCA_026770705.1. Lineage (NCBI taxonomy): Eukaryota > Metazoa > Chordata > Chondrichthyes > Lamniformes > Lamnidae > Isurus > Isurus oxyrinchus. The sequence goes on along the minus strand of JANJGN010001199.1, from coordinate 149,779 downwards.
ATAGAATAAGAGAAACTCAGGAGTGAGTTACAGACTGGAATCTAATCGAGGGGTTCTGGGGGTTATATATAGGGAATAAAGATACCCACGAGTGAGTTACAGACTGAAATATAATCGAGGGGTTCGGGGTGGTTTATATTTAGAATAACAGATACCCGGGAGTGAGTTACAGACTGGAATCTAATCGAGGGGTTCGGGGTGGTTTATTTTTAGAATAACAGATACCCGGGAGTGAGTTGCAGACTGGAATCTAAACAACGGGTTCGGTTGGTTTATATATAGAATAACAGATACCTGGGAGTGAGGTACACACTGGAATCTAATTGAGAGTTTCGGGTAGTTTATATATAGAAAAACAGATACTTGGGAGTGAGTTCAACACTGGAAACTAATCAAGGGGTTTGGGTGGTTTATATATAGAATAACAGATACCACAGAGTGAGTTACAGACTGGAATCTAATCGAGGGGTTTGGGGGGTAGGTGGGGTTTATATACAGAATAAAGATACCCAGGAGTGAGTTACAGACTGGAATATAATCGAGGGGTTCGGGGTGGTTTATATTTAGAATAACAGATACCTGGGAGTGAGTTACAGACTGGAATGTAATCGAAGGGTTCGGGGAGTTTATATATAGAATAACAGATACCCGGGAGTGAGTTACAGACTGGAATCTAATCGAGGGGTTTGGGGGGGTTTAAAAATAGAATAACAGATACCCGGGAGTGAGTTACAGACTGGAATCTAATCGAGGGGTTCGGGTGGTTTTTATATAGAATACCAGATACCCGGGAGTGAGTTATAGACTGGAATCTAATCGAGGGGGTTGGGGGGGTTCATATATAGAATAACAGATGCCCGGAAGTGAGTTACAGACTGGAATCTAATCGAGGGGTTCAGGTGGTTTATATATAGAATAACAGATATCAGGGAGTGGGTTACAGACTGGAATCTAATCGAGGGGTTCGGGGGGTTTATATATAGAATAACAGATACCCAGGAGTGAGTTACAGACTGGAATCTAATCGAGGGGTTCGCGGGGTTTATATATAGAATAACAGATACCCGGGAGTGAGTTACAGACTGGAATCTAATCAAGGGTTTTGGGTGGTTTATATATAGAGTAACACTTATCTGGGAGTGAGTAACAGACTGGAATCTAATCGAGGGGTTCGGGGTGGTTTATATACAGAATAACAAAGACCCGGGAGTGAGTTACAGACTGGAATCTAATCGAGGGGTTTGGGTGGTTTATATATAGAATAACAGATTACAGGGGAATGAGTTACAAACTGGAATCTAATCGACGGGTTCGTGTGTTTTATATATAGAATAACAGATACCCGGGAGTGAGTTACGGACTGGAAATAATCGAGGGGCTCGGGTGGTTTATATAGAGAATAAGTGATACCGGCGAGTGAGTTACAGACTGGAATACAATCGAGGAGTTCGGGTGGGTTTATATACAGGATAACAGATACCCGGTAGTGAGTTACAGACTGGAATCTAATCGAGTGGTTTTGGTGGTTTATATATAGTATAACAGATACCCGGGACTGAGTAACAGACTGGTATCTAATCGAGGGATTCGGCTGGTTTATATATAGAATAACAGATACCCGGGAGTGAGTTACAGACTGGAATCTAATCAAGGGTTTCGGGTGGTTTATATATAGAATAACAGATACCCGGGAATGAGTTATAGACGAATCTAATCGAGAGGTTGGGTTGTTTTTTATATAGAATAAGAGAAACTCAGGAGTGAGTTACAGACTGGAATCTAATTGAGGGGTTCGGGGTGGTATTTATATAGAATAAGAGAAACTCAGGAGTGAGTTACAGACTGGAATCTAATCGAGGGGTTCTGGGGGTTATATATAGGGAATAAAGATACCCACGAGTGAGTTACAGACTGAAATATAATCGAGGGGTTCGGGGTGGTTTATATTTAGAATAACAGATACCCGGGAGTGAGTTACAGACTGGAATCTAATCGAGGGGTTCGGGGTGGTTTATTTTTAGAATAACAGATACCCGGGAGTGAGTTGCAGACTGGAATCTAAACAACGGGTTCGGTTGGTTTATATATAGAATAACAGATACCTGGGAGTGAGGTACACACTGGAATCTAATTGAGAGTTTCGGGTAGTTTATATATAGAAAAACAGATACTTGGGAGTGAGTTCAACACTGGAAACTAATCAAGGGGTTTGGGTGGTTTATATATAGAATAACAGATACCACAGAGTGAGTTACAGACTGGAATCTAATCGAGGGGTTTGGGGGGTAGGTGGGGTTTATATACAGAATAAAGATACCCAGGAGTGAGTTACAGACTGGAATATAATCGAGGGGTTCGGGGTGGTTTATATTTAGAATAACAGATACCTGGGAGTGAGTTACAGACTGGAATGTAATCGAAGGGTTCGGGGAGTTTATATATAGAATAACAGATACCCGGGAGTGAGTTACAGACTGGAATCTAATCGAGGGGTTTGGGGGGGTTTAAAAATAGAATAACAGATACCTGGGAGTGAGTTACAGACTGGAATCTAATCGAGGGGTTCGGGTGGTTTTTATATAGAATACCAGATACCCGGGAGTGAGTTATAGACTGGAATCTAATCGAGGGGGTTGGAGGGGTTCATATATAGAATAACAGATGCCCGGAAGTGAGTTACAGACTGGAATCTAATCGAGGGGTTCAGGTGGTTTATATATAGAATAACAGATATCAGGGAGTGGGTTACAGACTGGAATCTAATCGAGGGGTTCGGGGGGTTTATATATAGAATAACAGATACCCAGTAGTGAGTTACAGACTGGAATCTAATCGAGGGGTTCGGGGTGGTTTATGTATAGAATAACAGATACCCGGGAGTGAGTTACAGACTGGAATCTAATCGAGGGGTTAGGGAAGTTTATATATATAATAACAGATAACCGGGAGTGAGTTACAGGCTGGAATCCAATCGAGGGTTTCAGGGTGTTGATATATAGAATAACAGATACCCGGGAGTGAGTTACACACTGGAATCTAAACAAGGGGTCTGAGTGGTTTATATATAGAATAACAGACACAGGGGATTGAGTTACAGACTGGAATCTAATCGAGGGGTTTGGGTGGTTTATATATAATAAAACAGATACTTGGGAGTGAGTTAAAGACTGAAAACTAATCAAAGGGTTCGGGTGGTTTATATATAGAGTAACAGATACCAGGGAGTTAGTTACAGATTGGAATCTAATCAAGGCGTTCGGGGGGGGTTTATATACAGAATAACAGATACCTGGGAGTGAGTTACAGACTGGAATCTAATCAATGCATTCGAGGGGTTTTATATATAGAACTGCAGATACCCGGGAGTGAGTTACAGACTGGAATGTAATCGAGGCTTTCGGGGAGTTTATATATAGAATAACAGATACCCTGAGTGAGTTACAGGCTGGAATCTAATCGCGGGGTTCAGGGAGTTTATGTTTAGAATAACAGATAACTGGGAGAGTTACAGACTGGAATGTAATCGAGAGGTTCGGGGAGTTTATATATAGAATAACAGATACCCGGGATTGAGTTACAGACTGGAATCTAATGGAGGCGTTTGGGGTGGTTTATATATAGAATAACAGATACCTGGGAGTGAGTTACAGACTGGAATCTAATGGAGGGGTTAGGGGAGTTTATATGTAGAATAACAGATACACGGGAGTGAGTTACAGACTGGAATCTAATCGAGGGGTTCGAGTGGTTTATATATAGAATAACAGATAACCGGGAGTGAGTTACAGACTGGAATCTAATCGAGGGGTTCAGTGAGGTTTATATGGAGAATAACAGATACCCGGGAGTGAGTAACAGACTGGAATCTAATTGAGGGGCTCGGTGGGGTAGTTTATATATAGAATAACAGATACCTGGGAGTGAGTTACAGACTGGAATCTAATCAAGGGTTTTGGGTGATTTATATATAGAATAACAGATACCCGGGAGTGAGTTACAGACTGGAATCTAATCGAGGGTTTTGTGTGGTTTATATATAGAATAACAGATACCCGGGAGTGAGTTACAGTCTGGAATCTAATCGAGGTGTTCGGGGGGGTTTATATATAGAATAACAGATACCCAGGAGTGAGTTACAGACTGGAATCTAATCAAGGGCTTCGGCGGGTTGTATGTATAGAATAACAGATATCCGGGATGAGTTACACACTGGAATCTCATTGAGAGGTTCGGGAGGCCAGGGAGTGGAGTGTTTATGAATGGCTGGGTGAACTAGCTGCTTACCCACAGCTGTTTCTTTTGTGCCTGGATGAGTATTCTCTTGCGGCGGGTCTCAGCGTATGCAGTGCGCTTTCGCACATACTCGTTGTAGAGGTACAGAACCCGCTTCTTTTCACGCTGCAACAACAGAGCAGTGAATCCGTCAGATCCCACACACAGTGACAGACCCACTGATACCTCTTCCTCTTCAAGTATTTATCCGATTCCCCCTTCTGAAAGTTGCTATCGAATCTGCTTCCACCGCCCTTTCAGGCAGCGCCTTCCAGATCACAACAACTCGCTGCTTTTTATTTATTCATTCAGGGGATGCGGGTGTCGCTGGCCAGGCCCAGCATTTATTGCCCATCCCTAATTGCCCCTTGAGAAGGTGGGGGGTGAGCTGCCTTCTTGAGCCGCTGCAGTCCCTGTGGTGTAGGTACACCCACCGTGCTGTTAGGGAGGCAGTTCCAGGATTTGGACCCAGCGACAGTGAAGGAACAGGCGATATATTTCCAAGTCAGGATGGTGAGGGGCTTCAGGAGGGTAGAAAGTTGTGGTAAGTGTCTGTGGATCGAGGAGAGTAAAGGTGGGATTGTCACTGCACCAGTAGTGGGTCTCCGAATGAGACCTTCACCATCCCGAACCCCTCCCATGACATTCCCTCTGATTCTTTATTCCAAGCGGACACAAACCTGTCCTGGGCTTGCAGCGGTGAGCAGAGTGGGTGTGGTGTGATGGGACTCAGTGTGAGTTAGGACACAGGGCAACAGAGCTCTCCATGATCTCAAGCTGATGAAGATAGATGTGTCACTCTTTATTCTATTGTCAGCGGTCCTGTGAGAGGTTCTTTGAGCAGGAAGTGGCTTAGCTCAGCAGGGGAGGCAATGATAAAGGGCACTTACCCTCGGGAAACAGAAAGATGCAATGACTCTGCGTAACCTGAAGCTGTAAACCTGAAGGAAGCAGAATAGAACCATCCCCGCCATCGGAAATAGAGTGTACAGGATGGTCTTCTTCTTGATCTTGTGAGGCACAGGAAGGCAGGCTAAACCAGACACACAAATAATGAAAGGTTCATTCACACTGCAACTGCAAACATGCCATTGGCTTATTAGGGAAAGTTAACAATGTCCTGTTCCAATGATAAATCCCAATCCCCTATCAGTCTTCGATGGAGAGTTAGGGGATTAGAGAGATGGTCTTCGAACGGGGACTTAGGGGATTAGAGGGATGGTCTTCGATGGGGGAGTTAGTGGATTAGAGGGAGGGTCTTCAAAAGGAGAGTTAGGGGATTAGAGGGATGGTTTTTGATGGGGGAGTTAGGGGATTAGAGGGATGGTCTTCAATAGGGGAGTTAGGGGATTAGAGTGATGGTCTTCGATGGGAGAGTTAGAGGATTAGAGGGATGGTCTTCAATGGGGGAGTTAGGGGATTAGAGGGAGGGTCTTTGGTGGGAGGGTAAGGGGAGTGGAGGGATGGTCTTTAATGGGAGAGTTAGGGGATTAGAGGGATGGTCTTCGATGGGAGAGTTAGGGGATTAGAAAGATGGTCTTTGATGGGAGAGGTAGGGTATTAGAGGGATGGTCTTCATTTACAGAGTGAGGGGATTTGAGGGATGGTCTTTGATGGGGGAGATAGGTGATTAGAGTGATAGTCTTCGATAGGAGAGTAAGTGGATTAGAGGGACGGTCTTCGGTGGGAGAGTTGGTGGATTAGAATGAGGGTTTTCAATGGGGGAGTTAAGGGATTGGAGGGATGGTCTTCGGTGGGAGAGTTAGTGGATTAGAGAGATGGTCTTCGGTTGGGAGAGTGAGGGGATAAGAGGGATGTTCTTTGATGGGGGAGTTAGGGGATTAGACTGATGATCTTCGATAGAAGAGTAAGTGGATTAGAGGGATGGTCTTGGGTGGGAGAGGTAGGAGAGTAGATTGATGGTCTTTGATGGGATGGTGAGTGGATTAGAAGGATGGTCTACGAAGGGAGAATTAGGGGTTTTCAGGGATGGTTTTTGATGGAAGAGTTATGGGATTAGAGGGATAGTCTTCGATGGGAGAGTTAGGGGATTAGAGGGATGGTCTTTGATGGGAGAGTTAGGGGATTAGAGGGGTGGTCTTCGATGGGAGAGTTAGGAGATGAGAGGGGTGGTATTTGATGGGTGGGTTCGGGGATTAGAGGGATGGTCATCTATGGGGGAGTTAGGGGATTAGAGTGAGTGTCTTCAATGGGAGAGTTAAGGGATTAGAGCGATGGTATTTGATGGGAGGGTTACGGCATTGGATGGATGATCTTTGATGGGAGAGTTGTGGGATTAGAAGGATGGTCTGAGATGGCAGGGTTGGGGATTAGAGGGACGGTCTTCGAGGGGAGTGTTATGGGATTAGAGGGATGGTCTTCGATGGGAGAGTTAGGGGATTAGTGGAGTGGTCTTTGATGGGAGAGTTAGGGAATTGGAGGGGTGGTTTTCGAATGGAGTGTTAGGGGATTAGAGGGATGGTCTTTGATGGGGGAGTTAGGGGATTTGAGGGATCGTCTTCGATGGGAGATTTAAAGGATTAGATTGATGGTCTTCTGCAGGAGAGTTATTGGATTAGTGGGACGGCCTTCGATGGGAATGTTACAAGATTAGAGGGGTGGTCTTTGATGGGAGTGTTAGGCGATTAGAGGGATGGTCTTCAAAGTGAGAGGTAGGGTATTAGAGGGATGGTTTTCATTGGGAGAGAGGGGATTAGAGGGGTGGTCTTTGATGGGAGAGTTAGGCGATTAGAGGTATGGTCTTCGATGGGAGAGGTAGGGTATTAGAGGGATGGTCTTCATTGGGAGAGTGAGGTGATTAGAGGGCTGGTCTTTGATGTGGGAGTTTGGGGATTAGAGGGATGGTCTTCGAAGGGAGAGTTAGGGATAAGATTGATTGTCTTCGATGGGAGAGTTAATGGATTAGAGGGACGATGTTCGATGGGAGAGTTAGTGGATTAGAGGGCTGGTCTTCGATGGCAGAGTTAGGTAATTAGAGGGATGGTCTCTGATGGGAGAGTTAGGGGATTAGAGGGATGGTCTTCGATGGGAGGGTTAGGGGATTAGAAAGATGGTCTTTGATGGGAGGGTTAGCTGATTAGAGGGATGGTCTTCGATGGGAGAGTTAGGGGATTAGAGGGAGGGTCTTCGATGCGAGAGGTAGGGTATTAGAAAGATGGTCTTCATTTACAGAGTGAGGGGATTAAAGGGATGGTCTTTGATGGGGGAGATAGGTGATTAGAGGGATGGTCTTTGATGGGCGAGTTAGGGGATTAGAGTGATGGTCTTCGATAGGAGAGTAAGTGGATTAGAGGGACGATCTTCGGTGGGAGAGTTCGTGGATTAGAAGGAGTGTTTTCAATGGGGGAGTTATGGGATTAGAGGGATGGTCTTTGGTTGGAGAGTTAGTGGGTTAGAGGGATGGACTTCGGATGGAAGAGGTAGGGCATTAGAGTGATGGTCTTCATTGGGAGAGTGAGGGGATTAGAGAGATGGTCTTCGATGGGGGACTTAGTGGATTAGAGGGATGGTCTTCGATGGGGGAGTTAGTGGATTAGAGGGAGGGTCTTCAAAAGGAGAGTTAGGGGATTAGAGGGATGGTTTTTGATGGGGGAGATAGGGGATTAGAGTGATGGTCTTCGATAGGAGAGTAAGTGGATTAGAGGGATGGTCTTGGGTGGCAGAGGTAGGGGATTAGATTGATGGTCTTTGATGGGATGGTTAGGGGATAAGAAGGATGTCTACGATGGGAGAATTAGGGGTTTTCAGGGATAGTTTTTGATGGAAGAGTTATGGGATTAGAGGGATGGTCTTCGATGGGAGAGTTAGGGGATTAGAGGGATGGTCTTCGATGGGAGAGTTAGGGGATTAGAGGGGTGGTCTTCGATGGGAGAGTTAGGGGATTAGAGTGAGTGTCTTCAAAGGGAGAGTTAAGGAATTAGAGCGATGGTTTTTGATGGGAGGGTTAGGGCATTGGATGAGTGATCTTCGATGGGAGAGTTGCGGGATTAGAAGGACGGTCTGAGATGGCAGCGTTGGGGATTAGAGGGAAGGTCTTCGATGGGAGTGTTAGGGGATTAGAGTGATGGTCTTCGATGGGAGAGTTAGGGAATTGGAGGGGTGGTTTTTGATAGGAGTGTTAGGGGATTAGAGGGATGGTCTTTGTTGGGGGAGTAAGGGGATTTGAGGGATGGTCTTGAATGTGAGAGGTAGGGTATTAGAGGAATGGTCTTCATTGGGAGAGTGAGGGTATTAGAGGGGTGGTCTTTGATGGGAGAGTTAGGCTATTAGAGGTATGGTCTTCGATGGGAGAGGTAGGGTATTAGAGGGATGGTCTTCATTGAGAGAGAAAGGTGATTAGAGGGCTGGTCTTTGATGTGGGAGTTTGGGGATTAGTGGGATGGTCTTCGATGGGAGAGTTAGGGATAAGAGTGATTGTCTTCGATGGGAGAGTTAATGGATTAGAGGGACGGTGTTCGATGGGAGAGTTAGTGGATTAGAGGGCTGGTCTTCGATGGCAGAGTGAGGTGATTAGAGGGATGGTCTCTGATGGGAAGATTAGGGGATTAGAGGGATGGTCTTCGATGGGAGATTTAAAGGATTAGATTGATGGTCTTCTGCAGGAGAGTTATTGGATTAGTGGCACGGCCTTCGGTGGGAGAGTTATGAGAGTAGAGGGGTGGTCTTTGATGGGATTGTTAGGCAATTAGAGGGATGGTCTTCAATGTGAGAGGTAGGGTATTAGAGAGATGGTCTTCATTGGGAGAGTGAGGTGATTAGAGGGCTGGTCTTTGATGGGAGAGTTAGGCGATTAGTGGTATGGTCTTCGATGGGTGAGGTAGGGTATTAGAGGGATGGTCTTCATTGGGAGACTGTGGTGATTAGAGGGCTGGTCTTTGATGTGGGAGTTTGGGGATTAGAGGGATGGTCTTCGATGGGAGAGTTAGGGATAAGAGTGAGTGTCTTCGATGGGAGAGTTAGTGGATTAGAGGGACGGTGTTCAATGGGAGAGTTAGTGGTTTAAAGGGCTGGTCTTCGATGGCAGAGTTAGGTAATTAAAGGGAGGGTCTCTGATGGGAAGGTTAGGGGATTAGAGGGATGGTCTTCGATGGGAGAGTTAGGGGATTAGAAAGATGGTCTTTGATGGGAGAGTTAGGGTATTTGAGGGATGGTCTTCATTTACAGAGTGAGGACATTAGACTGATGGTCTTTGATGGGGGAGATAGGTGATTAGAGTCATGGTCTTTGATGGGCGAGTTAGGGGATTAGAGTGATGGTCTTCGATAGGAGAGTAAGTGGATTAGAGGGACGGTCTTCGGTGGGAGAGTTGGTGGATTAGAATGAGGGTTTTCAATGGGGGAGTTAGGGGATTAGAGGGATGGTCTTCGGTGGGAGAGTTAGTGGATTAGGGAGATGGTCTTCGGTTGGGAGAGGTAGGGTATTAGAGTGATGGTCTTCATTGGAAGAGTGAGGGGATAGGAGGGATGTTCTTTGATGGGGCAGTTAGGGGATTAGACTGATTGTCTTCGATAGGAGAGTAAGTGGATTAGAGGGATGGTCTTGGGTGGGAGAGGTAGGAGAGTAGATTGATGGTCTTTGATGGGATGGTTAGGGGATTAGAAGCATGGTCTACGAAGGGAGAATTAGGGGTTTTCAGGTTTGGTTTTTGATGAAAGAGTTATGGGATTAGAGGGATGGTCTTCGATTGGAGAGTTAGGGGATTAGAGGGAAGGTCTTCGATGGGAGAGTTAGGGGATTAGAGAGGTGGTCTTCGATGGGAGAGTTAGGGGATGAGAGGGGTGGTTTTTGATGGGTGGGTTCGGGGATTAGAGGGATGGTCTTCAATGGGGGAGTTAGGGGATTAGAGTGAGTGTCTTCAATGGGAGAGTTAAGGGATTAGAGCGATGGTATTTGATGGGAGGGTTAGGGCGTTGGATGGATGATCTTCGATGGGAGAGTTGCGGGATTAGAAGGACGGTCTGAGATGGCAGGGTTGGGGATTAGAGGGACGGTCTTCGAGGGGAGTGTTAGGGGATTAGAGGGATGGTCTTCGATGGGAGAGTTAGGGGATTAGTGGAGTGGTCTTTGATGGGAGAGTTAGGGAATTGGAGGGGTGGTTTTCGAATGGAGTGTTAGGGGATTAGAGGGATGGTCTTTGATGGGGGAGTTAGGGGATTTGAGGGATGGTCTTCGATGGGAGATTTAAAGGATTAGATTGATGGTCTTCTGCAGGAGAGTTATTGGATTAGTGGGACGGCCTTCGGTGGGAGAGTTACGAGATTAGAAGGGTGGTCTTTGATGGGAGTGTTAGGTGATTAGAGGGATGGTCTTCAAAGTGAGAGGTAGGGTATTAGAGGGATGGTCTTCATTGGGAGAGTGAGGGGATTAGAGGGGTGGTCTTTGATGGGAGAGTTAGGCGATTAGAGGTATGGTCTTCGATGGGAGAGGTAGGGTATTAGAGGGATGGTCTTCATTGGGAGAGTGAGGTGATTAGAGGGCTGGTCTTTGATGTGGGAGTTTGGGGATTAGAGGGATGGTCTTGGAAGGGAGAGTTAGGGATAAGATTGATTGTCTTCGATGGGAGAGTTAATGGATTAGAGGGCTGGTCTTCGATGGCAGAGTGAGGTAATTAGAGGTCTCTGATGGGAGAGTTAGGGGATTAGAGTGATGGTCTTCGATAGGAGGGTTAGGGGATTAGAAAGAGGGTCTTTGATGGGAGAGTTAGGGGATTAGAGGGAGGGTCTTCGATGCGAGAGGTAGGGTATTAGAAAGATGGTCTTCATTTACAGAGTGAGGGGATTAGAGGGATGGTCTTTTTTGGGGGAGATAGGTGATTAGAGGGATGGTCTTTGATGGACGAGTTAGGGGATTAGAGTGATGGTCTTCGATAGGAGAGTAAGTGGATTAGAGGGACGATCTTCGGTGGGAGAGTTCGTGGATTAGAATGAGTGTTTTCAATGGGGGAGTTATGGGATTAGAGGGATGGTCTTTGATGGGAGAGTTAGGGGCTTTGAGGGATGGTCTTCGATGGGAGATTTAAAGGATTAGATTGATGGTCTTCTGCAGGAGAGTTATTGGATTAGTGGCACGGCCTTCAGTGGGAGAGTTACGAGAGTAGAGGGGTGGTCTTTGATGGGATTGTTAGGCAATTAGAGGGATGGTCTTCAATGTGAGAGGTAGGGTATTAGAGAGATGGTCTTCATTGGGAGAGTGAGGTGATTAGAGGGCTGGTCTTTGATGGGAGAGTTAGGCGATTAGTGGTATGGTCTTCGATGGGTGAGATAGGGTATTAGAGGGATAGTCTTCATTGGGAGACTGTGGTGATTAGAGGGCTGGTCTTTGATGTGGGAGTTTGGGGATTAGAGGGATGGTCTTCGATGGGAGAGTTAGGAATAAGAGTGAGTGTCTTCGATGGGAGAGTTAGTGGATTAGAGGGACGGTGTTCGATGGGAGAGTTAGTGGATTAAAGGGCTGGTCTTCGATGGCAGAGTTAGGTAATTAAAGGGAGGGTCTCTGATGGGAAGGTTAGGGGATAAGAGGGATGGTCTTCGATGGGAGAGTTAGGGGATTAGAAAGATGGTCTTTGATGGGAGAGTTAGGGTATTTGAGGGATGGTCTTCACTTACAGAGTGAGGGCATTAGAGTGATGGTCTTTGATGGGGGAGATAGGTGATTAGAGTGATGGTCTTCGATAGGAGAGTAAGTGGATTAGAGGGACGGTCTTCGGTGGGAGAGTTGGTGGTTTAGAATGAGCGTTTTCAATGGGGGAGTTAGGGGATTAGAGGGATGGTCTTCGATGGGAGAGTTAGTGGATTAGAGAGATGGTCTTCGGTTGGGAGAGGTAGGGTATTAGAGTGATGGTCTTCATTGGAAGAGTGAGGGGATAAGAGGGATGTTCTTTGATGGGGGAGTTAGGGGATTAGACTGATGGTCTTCGATAGGAGAGTAAGTGGATTAGAGGGATGGTCTTGGGTGGGAGAGGTAGGAGAGTAGATTGATGGTCTTTGATGGGATGGTTAGGGGATTAGAAGCATGGTCTACGAAGGGAGAATTAGGGGTTTTCAGGTTTGGTTTTTGATGGAAGAGTTATGGGATTAGAGGGATGGTCTTCGATTGGAGAGTTAGGGGATTAGAGGGATGGTCTTCGATGGGAGAGTTATGGGATTAGAGAGGTGGTCTTTGATGTGGGAGTTTGGGGATTAGAGGGATGATCTTCGAAGGGAGATTTAGGGGATTAGAGGGATGGTCTTCAATGGGAGAATTAGGGGATTAGAGGGATGGACTTCGATGGTAGAGTTAGGGGATTAGGGGGTGGTCTTCGATGGGTGATTTAGGGGATTAGTGGGGTGGATTTTGATGGGAGTGTTAGGGCATTAGAGGTATGGTCTTTGATGGGGGAATTAGGGGATTAGAGGGATGGTCTTTGATGGGAACTTTAGGGGAATAGAGATATGGTCTTCTACAGAAGAGTTATTGGATTAGAGGGACAGACTTCGGTGGGCGAGTTAGTGGATTAGAATGAGGATTATCGATGTGGGAGTTAGGGGATTAGAGGGATGGTCTTCGATGGGAGAATTAGGGGATTAGATGGATGGTCTTTGATGGGAAGTTAGGGCATTAGAGGGATGGTCTTGGATGGGTTAGTTAGGGGACCAGAGTGATGGGATTTGATGGGAGAGTTCGGGCGTTAGAGTGATGGTCTTTGATGGGAGGGTTAGGGGAGTGGAGGGATGCTCTTCGATGGGAGAGTTATGGGATTATAAGGATGGTCTTAGATGGGAGTGTTAGGGGATTAGAGGGATGGTCTTCAATGGGAGAGTTAGGGGATAAGAGGGATGTTCTTTGATGGGGGAGTTAGGGGATTAGACTGATGGTCTTCGATAGGAGAGTAAGTGGATTAGATGAATGGTCTTGGGTGGGAGAGGTAGGAGAGCAGATTGATGGTCTTTGATGGAATGGTTAGGGGATTAGAAGCATGGTCTACGAAGGGAGAATTAGGGGTTTTCAGGTTTGGTTTTTGATGGAAGAGTTATGGGATTAGAGGGATGGTCTTCGATTGGAGAGTTAGGGGATTAGAGGGATGGTCTTCGATGGGAGAGTTAGGGGATTAGAGAGGTGGTCTTTGATGTGGGAGTTTGGGGATTAGAGGGATGATCTTCGAAGGGAGATTTAGGGGATTAGAGGGATGGTCTTCAATGGGAGAATTGGGGGATTAGAGGGATGGACTTCGATGGTAGAGTTAGGGGATTAGGGGGTGGTCTTCGATGGGTGATTTAGGGGATTAGTGGGGTGGATTTTGATGGGAGTGTTAGGGCATTAGAGGGATGGTCTTTGATGGGGGAATTAGGGGATTAGAGGGATGGTCTTTGATGGGAACTTTAGGGGATTAGAGATATGGTCTTCTACAGAAGAGTTATTGGATTAGAGGGACAGACTTTGGTGGGCAAGTTAGTGGATTAGAATGAGGATTATCGATGCGGGAGTTAGGGGATTAGAGGGATGGTCTTTGATGGGAGAGTTAGGGCATTAGAGGGATGGTCTTGGATGGGTTAGTTAGGGGACCAGAGTGATGGGATTTGATGGGAGAGTTCGGGCGTTAGAGTGATGGTCTTTGATGGGAGGGTTAGGGGAGTGGAGGGATGCTCTTCGATGGGAGAGTTATGGGATTATAGGGATGGTCTTAGATGGGAGAGTTAGGTGATTAGAGAGGTGTTATTTTTTGGGAGAGTAAGGGGATTAGAGGGTTGGTTTTTGATGGGAGAGTTAGTGGATTAGAGGTATGGTCTTCAGTGGTGGAAATAAGGGATTAGCGTGAGGGTCTTCATTGCGTGAGTTAGGGGATAAGAGGGATGGTCTTCGATGGGAGAGTTTGTGGACTAGAGGGATGGTCTTCGATGGGAGAGTTAGAGGATTAGAGGGATGGACTTCGATGGTAGAGTTAGGGGATTAGAGGGGTGGTCTTCGATGGGTGATTTAGTGGACTAGTGGGGTGGTTTTTGATGGGAGTGTTAGGGCATTAGAGGGATAATCTTTGATGGGGGAGTTAGGGGATTAGAGGGATGGTCTTCGATGGGAGATTTAGGGGATTAGAGATATGGTCTTCTGTAGAAGAGTTATTGGATTAGAAGGACCGACTTCGATGGGCGAGTTAGTGGATTAGAATGAGGATTATCGATGCGGGAGTTAGGGGATTAGAGGGGTGGTCTTCGATGATTGATTAGGGGATTAGTGGGGTGCATTTTGATGGGAGTGTTAGTACATTAGGGGGAAGGTCTTCAATGGGAGAGTTAGGGGATTAGAGGGATGGTCTTTGATGGAAGGGTTAGGGGATTGGAGGAATGGTCTGAGATGGGTGCATTAGGGGATTAGAGGGAGGGTCTTTGATGGGCGAGTTAGGGGATTAGAGTGATGGTCTTCGATAGGAGAGTAAAATGGATTAGAGGGACGGTCTTCGGTGGGAGAGTTGGTGGATTAAAATGATGGTTTTCGATGGGGGAGTTAGGGGATTACAGGGATGGTCTTCGGTAGGAGAGTTACGGGATTAGAGGGATGGTCTTCGGATGGGAGAGGTAGGGTATTAGAGTGATGGTCTTCATTGGGAGAGTGAGGGGATAAGAGGGATGCTCTTTGATGGGGGAGTCAGTGGATTAGAGGGATGGTCTTCAATGGGAGAGTTAGGGGATTAGAGTGATGTTCTTCGATAGGAGAGTAAGTGGATTAGAGGGATGGTCTTGGCTGGGAGAGGTAGGGGATTAGAGCGATGTTCTTCATTGGGAGAGTGAGGGGATTAGAGGGCTTGTCTTTGATGTGGGAGTTTGGGGATTAGAGGGATGGTCACGATGGGAGATTTTGGGGATTAGAGTGATGATCTTCGATGTCAGAGTTAGGGGATTAGAGGGATGGTCTTCGTTGGAAAAGTTAGAGGATTAGAGGGATGGACTTCGATAGTAGAGTTAGGGGATTAGAGGGGTGGTCTTTGATGGGTGATTTAGTGGATTAGTGGGGTGGTTTTTGATGGTAGTGTTAGGGCATTAGAGGGATCGTCTTTGATGGGGGAGTTAGCGGATTAGAGGGATGGTCTTCGATGGGAGATTTAGGGATATGGTCTTCTATAGAAGAGTTATTGCATTAGAGGGACAGATTTCGCTGGGCAAGTTAGTGGATTAGAATGAAGATTATCGATGCGGGAGTTAGGGGATTAGAGGGATGGTGTTCGATGGTTGATTAAGGGGATTAGTGGGGTGGATTTTGATGGGAGTGTTAGGGCATTAGAGGGAAGGTCTTCAAAGGGAGAGTTAGGGGATTAGAGGGATGGTCTTCGATAGGAGGGTTAGGGGATCAGAGGGATGTTCTTCGATGGGGCATTTAGGGGATTAGGGTGATGGTCTTCAATGTCAGAGTTAGGGGATTATAGGGATGCTCTTTGATGGGAGGGTTAGTGGAGTGGAGGGATAGTCTTCGATGGGAGATGTAGGGTATCAGAGGGATGGTCTTCATTGGGAGAGTGAGGGGATCAGAGAGCTGGTCTTTGATGTGGGAGTTTGGGGATTAGAGGGATGG
Source organism: Isurus oxyrinchus (assembly GCA_026770705.1). Lineage (NCBI taxonomy): Eukaryota > Metazoa > Chordata > Chondrichthyes > Lamniformes > Lamnidae > Isurus > Isurus oxyrinchus. Next base: position 133,948 of record JANJGN010001199.1, on the reverse strand, counting down.
TCTTTGAAGGGAGATTTAGGGGATTAGAGGGATGTTCTTCAATTGGAGAATTAGGGGATTAGAGGGATGGACTTCGATGGTAGAGTTAGGGGATTAGGGGGTGGTCTTCGATGGGTGATTTAGGAGATTAGTGGGGTGGATTTTGATGGGAGTGTTAGGGCATTAGAGGGATGGTCTTTGATGGGGGAATTAGGGGATTAGAGGGATGGTCTTTGATGGGAACTTTAGGGGATTAGAGATATGGTCTTCTACAGAAGAGTTATTGGATTAGAGGGACAGACTTCGGTGGGCGAGTTAGTGGATTAGAATGAGGATTATCGATGCGGGAGTTAGGGGATTAGAGGGATGGTCTTCGATGGGAGAATTTGGGGATTAGATGGATGGTCTTTGATCAGAGAGTTAGGGCATTAGAGGGATGGTTTGGATGGGTTAGTTAGGGGACCAGAGTGATGGGATTTGATGGGAGAGTTCGGGCGTTAGAGTGATGGTCTTTGATGGGAGGGTTAGGGGAGTGGAGGGATGCTCTTCGATGGGAGAGTTATGGGATTATAGGGATGGTCTTAGATGGGAGTGTTAGGGGATTAGAGGGATGGTCTTCAATGGGAGAGTTAGAGGATTAGATGGATGGTCTTCGATGGGAGAGTTAGGGGATTAGAGAGGTGTTATTTTTTGGGAGAGTTAGGGGATTAGAGTGTTGGTTTTTGATGGGAGAGTTAGTGGATTAGAGGTATGGTCTTCAGTGGTGGAAATAAGGGATTAGCGTGAGGGTCTTCATTGCGTGAGTTAGGGGATTAGAGGGATGGTCTTCGATGGGAGAGTTTGTGGACTAGAGGGATGGTCTTCGATGGGAGAGTTAGAGGATTAGAGGGATGGACTTCGATGGTAGAGTTAGGGGATTAGAGGGGTGGTCTTCGATGGGTGATTTAGGGGATTAGTGGGGTGGTTTTTGATGGGAGTGTTAGGGCATTAGAGGGATAATCTTTGATGGGGGAGTTAGGGGATTAGAGGGATGGTCTTCGATGGGAGATTTAGGGGATTAGAGATATGGTCTTCTGTAGAAGAGTTATTGGATTAGAAGGACCGACTTCGATGGGTGAGTTAGTGGATTAGAATGAGGATTATCGATGCGGGAGTTAGGGGATTAGAGGGATGGTCTTCGATGATTGATTAGGGGATTAGTGGGGTGCATTTTGATGGGAGTGTTAGGGCATTAGAGGGATGGTCTTCAATGGGAGAGTTAGGGGATTAGAGGGATGGTCTTTGATGGAAGGGTTAGGGGATTGGAGGGATGGTCTGAGATGGGTGCATTAGGGGATTAGAGGGAGGGTCTTCAAAGGGAGAGTTAGGGGATTAGACGGATGGTCTTTGATAGGAGGGTTAGTGGATTAGAGGAATGGTCTTCGATGGGGGATTTAGGGGATTAGGGTGATGGTCTTCAATGGGAGAGTTACGGGATTATAGGGATGGTCTTTGATGGGAGGGTTAGTGGAGTTGAGGGATAGTCTTCGATGGGAGATGTAGGGTATCAGAGGGATGGTCTTCATTGGGAGAGAGAGGGGATCAGATAGCTGGTCTTTGATGTGGGAGTTTGGGGATTAGAGGGATGATCTTCGAATGGAGACTTAGGGGATTAGAGTGATGGTCTTCGATGGGTAAGTTAGTGGACTAGAGGGATGGTCTTCAATGGGAGAGTTAGGGGATTAGAGGGATGGACTTCAATGGTAGAGTTAGGGGATTAGAGGGGTGGTCTTCGATGGGTGATTTAGGGGATTAGTGGGGTGGATTTTGATGGGAGTGTTAGGGCATTAGAGGGATGGTCTTTGATGGGGGAGTTAGGGGATTAGAGGGATGGTCTTCTACAGAAAGGTTATTGGATTAGAGGGACAGACTTCGGTGGGCAAGTTAGTGGATTAGAATGAGGATTATCGATGCGGGAGTTAGGGGATTAGAGGGATGGTCTTCGATGGGAGAATTAGGGGATTAGATGGATGGTCTTTGATGGGAGAGTTAAGGCATTAGAGGGATGGTCTTGGATGGGTTAGTTAGGGGACCAGAGTGATGGGATTTGATGGGAGAGATCGGGCATTAGAGTGATGGTCTTTGATGGGAGGGTTAGGGGAGTGGAGGGATGCTCTTCGATGGGAGAGTTATGGGATTAGAGGGATGGTCTTAGATAGGAGTGTTAGGTGATTAGAGGGATGGTCTTCGATGGGGGAGTGAGGGGATTAGAGTGATGGTCTTTGATGGGAGTGTTAGGTGATTAGAGGGATGGTCTTCGATGGGAGAGTTAGGGGATTAGAGGGATTGTCTTCGATGGGAGAGTTAGGGGATTAGAGAGGTGTTCTTTGATGGGAGAGTAAGGGGATTAGAGGGTTGGTTTTTGATGGGAGAGTTATTGGATTAGAGGTATGGTCTTCAATGGCGGAATTAGGGGATTAGTGTGAGTGTCTTCAATGCGTGAGTTAGGGGATTAGAGGGATGGTCTTTGATGGGAGGGTTAGGGGAGTGGAGCAACGGTCTTCGATGGGAGAGTTAAGGGATTATTGGGATGGTCTTAGATGGGAGGATTAGGGGTTTAGAGGGATGGACTTCGATGGGAGGGTTAGGAGATTAGAGAGATGGTCTTCGATGGGAGATTTGGGGGATGGGGGGGTGGTTTTCAATGTGAGTGTTAGGGGATTAGAGGGGTGGTCTTTGATGGGGGAGTTTGGGGATTAGGGTGATGTTCATTCATCGGAGGGTTAAGGGTTCAGCAGGTCGATCTGAAATGGGACGGTTTGGGGATTAGAGGGAAGGACTTTCATGGGAGTGTAAGGGTACTAGAGGGATGGTCTTGGAGAGGGGAGTTAGGGGATTAGAGTGGTGGTCTTTGATGGGAGAGTTATGCGATTAGAGTGATGGTCTTTGATGGGAGAGTTAGGTTATTAGAGGGAAGGTCTTCATTGGGAGAGTGAGGGGATTAGAGGGATGGTCTTTGATGGGGGAGTTAGGGGGTTAGATTGATGCTCTTTGATAGGAGAGTTAGTGGATTAGAGGGACGGTCTTCATTGGGAGAGTTAGTGGATTAGAGTGAGGCTTTTCGATGGGAGAGTTAGGGGATTAGAGGGATGGTCTTAGATGGGAGAGTTAGGGGATTAGTAGAATGGACTACGATAGGAGGGTTAGGGGATTAGAGGGATCATCTTCGATGGCAGAGTTAGTGTATTAGAGGGTAGGTCTTCGATGGGAGCGTTAGTGGATCAGGGGGATGTTCTTCGCTGGGAGAGTTAGGCTATTAGAAGAATGGTCTTCAATGGGAGAGTTGGGGTATTAGAGGGTTGGTTTTTGATGGGAGAGTTAGGGCTTAGAGGTATGGTCTTCAATCGGGGAGTTAAGGGATTAGAGTGAGGGTCTTCAATGTGTGAGTTAAGGGATTAGAGGGATGGTCTTTGAAGGGAGGGTACGGGAGTGGAGTGATGGTCTTCGATGGGAGAGTTAAGGGATTAGATGGATGGTCTTAGATGGGAGGGTTAGGGTTTTAGAGGGATGGTCTTCGATGGGAGAGATGGGGGATTAGAGGGATGGTCTTCGATGGGAGAGTTAGGGGATTAGAGAGATGGTTTTCCATGGGAGGGTTAGGGGATCAGAGGGATGGTTTTAGATGGGAGGGTTAGGGGATTAGAGGGATTGTTTTAGATGCGAGGGTTAGGGGATTAGAGGGTGGGTCTTTGATGGAATGTTTAGGGGATTAGAGGGATGGTCTTCAATGGGAGAGTTAGTGGATGAAATTGATGGTCTTTGATGGGAGGGTTAGGGGATTAGAGTGATGGTCTTCGATGGGAGGTTTAGGGTTTTGGAGGGATGGTCTTCGATGGGAGGGATTGGGGATCAGAGTGATGGTCTTAGATGGGAGGGTTAGGGTACTAGAGGGTGGGTCTTTGATGGAAGGGTTAGGGGATTTGTGGGATGGTCTTCAATGGGAGAGTTAGGGGATTAGAGGGATGGTCTTTGAATGGAGCTTTTGGGGATTAAGGTCATGGTCTACAATGGGGGAGTTAGGGGATTAGAGGGATAGTCTTCAATGGGAGAGTTAGTGAATTATCGGGATGGTCTTTGATGGGAGGGTTAGGGGATTAGATGGATGGTCTTTGATGGGAGGGCTAGGGGATTAGAGGGATGGTCTTCGATGGGAGCATTAGTGGATCAGGGGGATGTTCTTCGCTGGGAGAGTTAGGCTATTAGAAGAATGGTCTTGAATGGGAGAGTTGGGGGATTAGAGGGTTGGTTTTTGATGGGAGAGTTAGGGGATTAGAGGTATGGTCTTCAATCGGGGAGTTAAGGGATTAGAGTGAGGGTCTTCAATGTGTGAGTTAAGGGATTAGAGGGATGGTCTTTGAAGGTAGGGTACGGGAGTGGAGTGATGGTCTTCGATGTGAGTGTTAAGGGATTAGATGGATGGTCTTAGATGGGAGGGTTAGGGTTTTAGAGGGATGGTCTTCGATGGGAGGGTTAATGGATTAGAGGGATGGTCTTCAATGGGAGACATGGGGGATTAGAGGGATGTTCTTCGATGCTAGATTTAGGGGATTAGAGGGATGGTTTTCCATGGGAGGGTTAGGGGATCAGAGGGATGGTTTTAGATGGGAGGGTTAGGGGATTAGAGGGATTGTTTTAGATGCGAGTGTTAGGGGATTAGAGGGTGGTTCTTTGATGGAATGTTTAGGGGATTAGAGGGATGGTCTTCAATGGGAGAGTTAGTGGATGAAATTGATGGTCTTTGATGGGAGGGTTAGCGGATTAGAGTGATGGTCTTCGATGGGAGAGTTAGGGGATTAGATGGATGGTCTTTGATTGGAGCTTTAGGGGATTAAGGTCATGGTCTTCAATGGGGGAGTTAGGGGATTAGAGGGATGGTCTTTGATGGGAGGGTTCGGGGATTTGATGGATGGTCTTTGATGGGAGGGTAAGGGGATTAGAGGGATGGTCTTCAATGGGGGAGTTAGGGGATTAGAGGGATGGTCTTTGATGGGAGGGTTCGGGGATTTGATGGATGGTCTTTGATGGGAGGGTAAGGGGATTAGAGGGATGGTCTTTGATGGGGGAGTTAGGGGTTTAGAGTGATGGTCTTCCATGTGAGAGTTATGTGATCAGAGGGATGGTCTTCAATGGAAGAGTTAGTGAATTAGAGGGATGGTCCGTGATGGGAGGGTTAGGGGATTAGAGGGATGGTCTTCGATGGGAGAGTTAGGGGATTAGATGGATGGTCTTAGATGGGAGGGTTAGGGTTTTAGAGGGATGGTCTTCGATGGGAGAGATGGGGGATTAGAGGGATGGTCTTCGATGGGAGAGTTAGGGGATTAGAGAGATGGTTTTCCATGGGAGGGTTAGGGGATCAGAGGGATGGTTTTAGATGGGAGGGTTAGGGGATTAGAGGGATTGTTTTAGATGCGAGGGTTAGGGGATTAGAGGGTGGGTCTTTGATGGAATGTTTAGGGGATTAGAGGGATGGTCTTCAATGGGAGAGTTAGTGGATGAAATTGATGGTCTTTGATGGGAGGGTTAGGGGATTAGAGTGATGGTCTTCGATGGGAGGTTTAGGGTTTTGGAGGGATGGTCTTCGATGGGAGGGATTGGGGATCAGAGTGATGGTCTTAGATGGGAGGGTTAGGGTACTAGAGGGTGGGTCTTTGATGGAAGGGTTAGGGGATTTGTGGGATGGTCTTCAATGGGAGAGTTAGGGGATTAGAGGGATGGTCTTTGAATGGAGCTTTTGGGGATTAAGGTCATGGTCTACAATGGGGGAGTTAGGGGATTAGAGGGATAGTCTTCAATGGGAGAGTTAGTGAATTATCGGGATGGTCTTTGATGGGAGGGTTAGGGGATTAGATGGATGGTCTTTGATGGGAGGGCTAGGGGATTAGAGGGATGGTCTTCGATGGGAGCATTAGTGGATCAGGGGGATGTTCTTCGCTGGGAGAGTTAGGCTATTAGAAGAATGGTCTTGAATGGGAGAGTTGGGGGATTAGAGGGTTGGTTTTTGATGGGAGAGTTAGGGGATTAGAGGTATGGTCTTCAATCGGGGAGTTAAGGGATTAGAGTGAGGGTCTTCAATGTGTGAGTTAAGGGATTAGAGGGATGGTCTTTGAAGGTAGGGTACGGGAGTGGAGTGATGGTCTTCGATGTGAGTGTTAAGGGATTAGATGGATGGTCTTAGATGGGAGGGTTAGGGTTTTAGAGGGATGGTCTTCGATGGGAGGGTTAATGGATTAGAGGGATGGTCTTCAATGGGAGACATGGGGGATTAGAGGGATGTTCTTCGATGCTAGATTTAGGGGATTAGAGGGATGGTTTTCCATGGGAGGGTTAGGGGATCAGAGGGATGGTTTTAGATGGGAGGGTTAGGGGATTAGAGGGATTGTTTTAGATGTGAGGGTTAGGGGATTAGAGGGTGGGTCTTTGATGGAATGTTTAGGGGATTAGAGGGATGGTCTTCAATGGGAGAGTTAGTGGATGAAATTGATGGTCTTTGATGGGAGGGTTAGCGGATTAGAGTGATGGTCTTCAATGGGAGGTTTAGGGTTTTGGAGGGATGGTCTTTGATGGAAGGGTTAGGGGATTTGAGGGATGGTCTTCGATGGGAGAGTTAGGGGATTAGATGGATGGTCTTTGATTGGAGCTTTAGGGGATTAAGGTCATGGTCTTCAATGGGGGAGTTAGGGGATTAGAGGGATGGTCTTTGATGGGAGGGTTCGGGGATTTGATGGATGGTCTTTGATGGGAGGGTAAGGGGATTAGAGGGATGGTCTTTGATGGGGGAGTTAGGGGTTTAGAGTGATGGTCTTCCACGTGAGAGTTATGTGATCAGAGGGATGGTCTTCAATGGAAGAGTTAGTGAATTAGAGGGATGGTCCGTGATGGGAGGGTTAGGGGATTAGAGGGATGGTCTTCGATGGGAGAGTTAGGGGATTATAGGGTTGGTCTTTGATGGGAGTGTTAGGGGATTAGAGGGATGGTTTTTGTTGGGAGAATTACGTTATTAAGGGATGGAATTCGTTGGGGGAGTGAGGGGATTAGATGGATGGTCTTTGATGGGGGAGTTAGGGGATTAGAGGGTTGGTCTTCGCTGGGAGAGTGAGGGGATTAGAGGGTTGGTCTTTGATGGGGGAGTTAGGGGATTAGAGGGTTGGTCTTCGCTGGGAGAGTTAGTGGATTAGAGTGAGGGTTTTCGAAGGGCGTATTAGGGGATTAGAGGGATGGTCTTCAGTGGGAGAGTTAGGGGATCAGAGGGAGGGTCTTTTGTGGGAAGGTTAGGGGATTAGAGTGATGGTCTCCGATGGGATAGTTAGGGGAGTGGAGGGATCATCTTTGATGGGACAGTTACGGTGTGGGAGGGATGGTCTTCGATAGGGTAGTTAGGGGATTATAGGGATGGTCTTCGATGGGAGGGTCAGGGGATTAGAGGGATTGTCTTTGATGGGAGGTTTAGGGGATTAGAGAGATGGTCTTCGAAGGGAATGTTAGGGGATTAGAGGGATGTTCTTCAAGGGGAGAGTTAGGGCATTAGAGGCATGGTCTTTGATGGGAGAGTTAGTGGGTTAGAGGGTTGGTCTTCAATGGGAGGGTTAGGGCATTAGAGAGATGGTCTTTGATGTGGGAGTTAGGGGATTAGTGGGATGGTCTTTGATGGGGGAGTTCGGGGATTAGTGGGACGGTCTTCACTGGGAGAGTTGGCGTATTAGAGGGATGATGTTCAATGGGAGAATTAGGGGATTCGAGGGAATGTCTTCAATGGGAGAGGTAGGGGATTCTAGGGATGGTCTTCAATGGGAGAGTTAGGGGATTAGATGGATTGTCTTCAATGGGGGAGTTTCGGGATTAGAGGGATGGTCTTCTATGGGATAGCTAGGGAATTTGAGGTATGTTCTTTGATGGGAGGGTAGGGTAATAGAGGGATGGTCCTCATTTGGAGAGTTAGGGGATTAGAGGGATCGTCTTCAATGGCAGAATTAGGGGATTAGAGTGAGGGTTTTCGATGGGGGAGTTAGGGGCTTAGAGGGATGGTTTTTGCTTGGAGAGTTAGGCTATTAGAGGGTTGGTCTTTAAGGGGTAGATTAGGGGATTAGAGGAATGGGCTTTTAGGGGAGGGTTAGGATATTCAACGGATGGTCTTCGGTGGGAGGGTTAGGGGATCAGAGTGTTCGTCTGAGATGTGAGGGTTAGGGGATTAGAGAGATGGTCTTCGATGGGAGAGTTAGGGGATTAGAGGGATGGTCTACAATGGGAGAGTTATGGGATTAGAGGGAAGTTCTTCGATGGGATAGTTAGGAAATTAGATTGAGGGTCTTCAATGGCGGATTTAGGGGATTAGAGGGATGGTCTTCGATGGTAGAGTTAGTGGATTAGAAGGAGGGTATTTGATGGGAGGGTTAGGGGGTTAGAGGGATGGTCTTTGATGGGAGAGTTAGGGGATTAGAGGTATGGTCTTCGATGGGAGAGCTAGGGGATTAGAGGGATGGTCTTCAATGGGAGAGTTAGTGAATTAGAGGGATGGTCCTTGATGGGAGGGTTAGGGGATTAGAGGGATGGTCTTCGATGGGAGAGTTAGGGGATTAGAGGGCTGGTCATTGATGGGAGTGTTAGGGGATTAGAGGGATGGTTTTCGTTGGGATAGTTAGATGATTAGAGGGCTGGTCATTGATGGGAGTGTTAGGGGATTAGAGGGATGATTTTCGTTGGGAGAGTTAGGTTATTAAGGGATGGAATTCATTGGGAGAGTGAGGGGATTAGATGGATGGGCTTCGATGTGTGAGTTAGCGGATTAGAGGGATGGTCTTCGCTGGGAGTTAGTGGATTAGAGTGAGGGTTTTCGAAGGGGGAGTTAGGGGATTAGAGGGATAGTCTTCGGTGGGAGAGTTAGGGGATCAGAGGGAGGGTCTTTTGTGGAAGATTAGTGGATTAGATGGATGGTC